>JAHKKF010538344.1:0-18079 GCA_019740295.1 Labeo calbasu
TTAGGTGCACCCAAATTTTCGACTGCATCGCACAATTATTCAAATTCTTATTTTTGCATGATGATATGATGAATGGATGGTTCATTTTTAACAGCAGATTCAGCTGATCTGCATATCCCTGCACAATTATATAAGCTTATAATCATTCGTGCATTTAAGCCAAATCCAAGCTAAAAAGAATAACGTTAACTGACATCTGGACGTGACTCTCCGCAATCTCTCATGAAATCGGTTGGGTGTTTGAATGCCTACTGGATCCTTGGACAAAAGTTTACAGGGGTTCACCCAGTTTAAGAAATTTTAATACTCGGCGTGCCTCCCTTGACATGCTCTCGCGTATGCACAGGCAGCAAACCTGGTGCTGGTGCGGACGGAGCGGCGCGGGCGCATCAGGCGCAATCATCAAACATATTTCAAAGGAAGCCGGCGCCACGGTCCTTACCGTCTTTACTGGGTGATCTGAGCGAATATTTGCATTTATTCACATACGATTGAATAAGAAATGGTTGCCTGTCATGATTTTGCTAATGCGGGACACAACTGAATGATGCGCATCAGAGGGCATTTAGAAATTGGTATAAGCAAAGCCGACTGATAAAGAAATGGGTATACGCAGGTACAGCACAACACATGCTTTTTTTTAAATACCCGACCCACCCGGCCAGCGGATATAACTGCCAATCGCGCATCACTAATTGCCGGCCATGGTCTTCCCACACTCCCTTTTCTATCTCTGATTGGTTTAGACCGCGATATGGGCCTAATGTGTCTGTTGAACCACAGTCGTGGAGACTTTTTTTTTTTTTTTAATTTTGCCCTCGAACGGCTGGTCGCACCGATGCGACCTCAGATTTTTTTTTTGTCGCACCATTGAGAAATTAGGTCGCACACTAGAGCCCTGTTAAATTATGAAAACTGATGTTAATCATTGCTTCTAGGTTACTTTAATCTATCACATTTGTTTTTCTGTCCCCTTTTGTGTTCTTTTCCTAATTTTAGCCAACATCTGTCTTCAATCGCCCCCTTCGAACCTCTAAATCAAAAACAGCCACATCTATGTCCACACACACAATATAAAAATGAACTCAACAGAGTTATTTCAAAGTAATTCACTATTTAAACAATGTCTTGACCAGGAAAATGACTAATACGTTTTGCGTCCAAAAGCAAAAATGTGAAACGGTGAGACTTAGTCAACCAGTCTAAACACATTAGATTTGTATCAGCTGTGGAGCATGATTTCACACCAGTCTGGGGTCTCCGGGATTGAACAGAAACTCAGATTTTGGTGGAAGAACCTTCATTTTATTATTATTTCATTACCCCTTTTTACGCACATGCATTTAATTACATGAAAAAAATAAATAACAGCTCAAATAACAATACCTGCTGTAATAATTTAATGCAGTCATCTAGTGATCGGTCCACAGCAAAGACAATGTCATGAACCTCATCTTCATTCTCCATAGAAGTCCAGTAGGGCTGAGGAATAGCAGAGACCGTCTTCCTCCTCACCATCCGGACAGGCATGGGGGGACGTTTATATGTGATGCCCCTCGACTCCCGCCATTCCTGGAGCTTACGTCTGCACATACATAGTTTCTGTCACTGTTTGACCCGTACAAACTATACTTATATTTCTAAAGGGATAGTTCGCCAAAAAATGAAAATTCTGTCATTAATTACTCACCATGTCGTTCCAAACCCATAAGACCTTTGCTTATATTTGGAACACAAATTAAGATATTCAAACAATACCTTTCTGGGCCTTTAAATGTGTCAGTAGCATTGCTGTCTATGCAGGGTCAAAAAAAGCTCTCAGATTTAATCAAAAATATCTCAATTTGTGTTCCGAAGATGAACAAAGGTCTTACAGGTTTAGAATGACACAAGGGTGTGTAATCAAAATTTTCATTTTTGGGTAAACTACCCCCTTTAATGCATTAGTAACATGAAATTACAATAAACAATACAGCACTACCAGCTTTTATTCATCTTGATTAATAATTTCTATAATGGAAGAAGTATTTCTCCCCAAAATGAAAATTTTCTGAAAATTTACTGTTTGGGCTCATTCTGGTGGCACCCATTCACTGCAGAAGATTCACTGGTGAGCAAGAGATGCAATGATACATTTCTCCAAATCTGTTCTGATTTACAAACTCATCTATATCTTGGAAAGTCTGAGGCTGAGTACATTTTTTAGTACAACTATTCCTTTAATTTCCACTTATCTATTTTAATGTTTTAGTTTATAAATAATATTACAAATTAATCATTTAAATTAAAACATAAGTCTTGGGTCTTCTAAGCTTTATAATGCCAGTGAATGGGTGTTTAGATTTTGAAGCCCAATAAAGTGCATTCATACATCATAAAAGAGTACTCCACACAGCTCTGGGGTGTTAATAAAAGCTTCCTGAAGTAAACTGATGCATTTGCATAATAAAAATATCTATACTTAAAACTTTATAAACCATAACCTCTAGCTTCCGCTAACTGTTGTATGCACGTTCACAAAAGAGTTGCATTTTATGAAGCAAAATGTTGGAGGATTTCGAAATAAGCCAAGAGGAGACAAAACTTGGTTCTTGTGAGACTAGCATATTCTTACTGGAGCTTACGCTACGTCCTACGTGATCCACTGAACAACAGAACAACAATTTACAAATAATTTACTCGCCCCCTTGTTTTTTGAGGAAAACATTTCATTTTTTCCCATATAATGGACTGCTATGGTGCCCCGATTTTGAACTTCCAAAATGCAGTTTAAATGCGGCTTCAAACGATCCTAAACGCGGTTGTAAACTATCCCAGGTGAGGAAGAAGGGTCTTATCTAGCAAAACGATCGGTTATTTTAATAAAAAAATACAATTTAAATACTTTTTATTCTCAAACGACCGTATTTTCTCCCTCAACTTCAAAAATCATTTTAAAATCATCCTACATCGCAGCAGAAGTTCCGACCTAGTCTTTGCAAAGTGAACATGCAAAAAAGATCAAACACCCTCAACAAAAAAAGTAAAACAGCGATACAGGACGATTTTGAAGTTGAGGGAGAACATGAGATGGGAGTTTTTCGACATACCCTAACTGTCATGAACAGGAACAAAAACAGTCCAGGCAGAGTAAGGCAAGACGAGCGTTTGCCATTAAAAAGTATATAAATTGTATTATTTTTTATTAAAATAACCGATCGTTATGCTAGATAAGACCCTTCTTTCTCGGCTGGGATCGTTTACAACCACATTTGGGATCGTTTAAAGCTGCATTTAAACTGCATTTTGGAAGTTCAAAATCGGGGCACCATAGCAGTCCATTATAAAGAGAAAAATGCAGAAATGTTTTCCTCAAAAAACACAATTTCTTTACGACTGAAGAAAGAAAGACATGAACATCGGGGATGACGAGGGGGTGAGTAAATTATTTGTAAATTGTTGTTCCGGAAGTGGACTTCTCCTTTAACGTAAGCTACAGATTACGGCTTAAGTTTTAAATACATTTATAAAAATATGTAGTTTCCAAAAGCATCAAATTTTTAGACCAGGGTTCCTCAAGGCTCTGAAGGTCCACTGTTCTGCAGTCAATGTTAGTGACTAACTAGTTACATGTAACGGAATTACATAATTTAATTACAAAATAAATGTAATTGCAATTAGTTACAGTTACTATAAAAATGTGTAATTAAATTAGTTACTTTTAAATATGTTAATGATTACAAAGGGGGTTACATCTAAAAAAAAAATTTCACACACACTCCCACATACAGTTTTAATTGACTTTCTTTATAAACTGCATTGACTGCTCTAAAATGAGACAGCAATGTTTCAGGAGTTTAGGACACAGAATAGGACACATGCTATTTCACTAACTGTTTTATTTCCTATTTGGCTTTATGCATATGCTTTATTTTTTAAGATTAATTGTTTTTTCCCCAAGGCATTGTTAGATGCTGGTGTTTCCTGTCATAACTATGCAAACATTTGACTTCAAAACCAGTATCATAGCTAATTATTTCTTTACTATTTCTTATGATTTTAAATCTGTATTTTACCTCAGAATGATCTTAAAGTAAATAAGAGATGTTAAGTATGAATTTGTGGTTGCTGTGCTTTAAATTAAATTATTACTGTGGAATGCTTGATTCTGATTGGTCAGTCATGACATTCTAGGGTATGTTATTCCCCGATAACAACTGGTAAAAACTATTAACACCAACTCATCCGGGCAACTTAAATCAGCTGTGTAATAAGTGGGATAATGTACATCCAGCCAGTTGTTATCGCAAAATAAGGATGTATATTATTATCCTTACTTATTATAATCTTAATTCAAGTGATAAAGGATTTTGAAAGTCTGACAGTAATCACATTGTTGAAAAAACCCTGCTTTAGACAGTAGTATACTCACAGTCTCTCCTCCTGAGCTGCAGTCGGCTTCTTCATCCCATCTACCGGGGCTGTTCGGACACCTTGAGTACTGGGACAGAAACTGGATTTGGGAGTCTGCAATTGCTTGATCTGCAAAGGCTGGGCCTCGCTGGACCGCTTAGTGGGCTGATGAAGCTCTCGGGACGCAGTTTGGGGGACGCATTCTGTCTGCGGCAGAATACAACTCTTGGTACTCCGACTGAGTAGTTTGGTAGAAGCAATGGCATTAGTTGGTTTAACAGTAGCAGGCTGTTTATTTTTGATGACCGCTGAACCTTCTCTATTTGCAGGTTTAGAGAGAGTTGAAGAAGCACTTCTTGTTACTCTGTTTGTGACAGAACTATTTGATTTAGCTTTTGTGGGATCAACTTTTGGGACAATGCATGGGATATCTTTTCTCTGGTTCACACCTGATCTGTTTGTCACCAAATTTGATTTCTGGTTTATGGGTTTATTGCTCTGAGAACTGTAATTCTGCGTTCCAATCTTTGGTGCAGCACTTTGACTTCTGGATTGCTGTGCAGGTTTTACCTGGGTTTTAGAAACACTGTTTGTCTGAATTCTTGTCTCAGCTGTGTTCATAGGTCTTCGACTCTTCAAATTGGCAGCTGAAGTTGTTTTGATGCTTGTATCTGTTAATTTCTTAGCCAAAGGCCTTGTTGACTGAATGTCCTTCTTAGTACAGCTCTGATCTGTGCGTCTGTGGCCTGAGATGCCACGTCCAGACTGTGAAGGTCCACAGACAGAAACAAGACTTGATTTTCCTGACATCTGAGTTTTATTTGCAGCATGGGAAACTGGCCGACCTTTACAGGCTTTGGGTTGGACATTCTGAAGGTTTTGTGAATTAGTCCTCTCAGCTGCACTAAATGACATAGCTGTTTTCTTAGCATCGTGGGGTTTCCTCGGATTCTGAAGAAAGGCTGTTCTATTGCTCTGTGTCTGGCAAGTATTACGGGAATTGCTGAAAGACTGTGTTGTGGCTTTGTCGCCAAGTCCTTTTTTTGAGGATGTGTTTTTATCAACCTCTGTCAATGTCTTCACTTTCTTCACTTCTTTTATATTTGTGCCATTGATGCCACGATTCTCTTTTCCATCACCTGTCTGAGAGGAACAAAGAGACATCAACTCAACAGTGTACAGTTTGACACACTGAATAGTGTAAAATTTCAAGAAATGTATTTAACTTACAATTTTGGACTTCTGATTATTTTCAGCATGATCCTTTGGTTTCTCCTTGAGATATGGCCTTTGAGTGAAAAAACAAAAGAGTTGATTCAGAACATCACTCTATTGTAGTTATAAATACTGAAAATATATGTATTTTTTTATTTTAAAATGGTAAAAGTACAAATTCAACAATTCTACTTTGGATTAGGTGCTTTCAGTCTTCCTTTTGCCGCAAGGTATTCTGCCAATTTCAGTTTGCGTAGCTCTGAAAATAAGAGAAAAACATCTAAAAATCCAATATTGCATGCATTTAATAAACATTACAGATGTGCTAGATTTGTCTCTCACATATGTACACTACCAGTCAGAAGTTTTTGAACAGTAAGACTTTTAATGTTTTTAAATAGATCTCTTCTGCTCACCAAGACTGCACTTATTTGATCCGAAGTACAGCAAAAATGCTGAAATATTTTGAGTATTTAAAATAACTGTGTTCTATTCGAATATATTTTAAAATGTAATTTATTCCTGCGATTTCAAAGCTGAATTTTAGCATCATTTAGCATCAATCGCTCTAACATTCCGACTTGCTGCTCAAAAAACATGTATTATTATTATTATTATTATGATAATGTTCAAAACAGCAGAGTAGAATTTTTTCAGGATTCTTTGATGAATAGAAAGTTCAGAAAAACAGCATTTATCTGAACCAGAAATCTTTTGTGACATTATAAATGTCTTTATCATCACTTTTGATCAATTTAAAACATCCTTGATAAATAAAAATATTTTTTAAAATAAATAAATAGCAGTAAAATATGCAGGACAATGTCGCTTCATTAAACATGGAGGTTTTTCAGTAGCTGTCATTTGACAGTCACGCATACTTCATTTACAACGGTTTTAAACATTAGCATAACTATTTAAATTAACTAGTAGAGGTAGTTTGTGATATACTTGTGATATTTTTGACACTATTGTACCTTTATAAAGCCGTTTCCCTGGGGGAAAATGAGAAGACACCACCATTAACTTAAGTGAATCCCATTATGAAGCAAAAACATAACAGTTAACACACCTCTTTCACAGACTCGCGGGGACGGGCGCGGAAACACATAATATAGGCTACACATCGGTATCGTACTGCAGTGTTTTGAACAACTCACTGATTTTCAAATTGTTAGATGAGTTTACAAGCAAAATCATAACTCGACTTACTGTATTTGTCTGTATAAAAATAAACACATGTGAATCAATAAAAGCAGTAACGCTACATATCTAACAGCGTACATATGATACACAGGGCTAGCCTGACGTAAACATGCACTTTACCTATCTTTGATAGTTTAGATACGTCTTCATCCGTCGTTTCCATCGCTTTATCCGATCATCCACATCAAATATTTAATCGAATTAAATATACGATTTCTTTATAACGTCGTATACAAGTATATTAGCACATAATGTTGCTAACGACACATCCACAATGTCCACACAACTGTCGCTTGAATTTTGCGGGGATACGCCCATCTCAAATCCCATTGGTTCGTTCAAAACTTTAAAGTTCGACTATTGGTTGGCCAGTTTTGATGATTCATATGATTCGTTATGAATGTCATTTTGGCACTTCTGCTGTTATTATATTATTACAAAAAGGATAATACGATAAAGTTGACGATAAATTACGATAAAACAATAAATGTAAAACTGTAGAGGAACTCCTTTTTACAAAAGGTCAGATATCCATGTCAATATTTTAGTGTGAGTTGTTATGGAAATTATAATAGAATGAAATAGAACAATTAATATGGACCACAAAATCAGCCATAAAGGTAAATATTTTAAAATTGAGATTTATACATCATCTGAAAGCTTAATATATAAGATTTTCATTGATGTATGGTTTGTTAGGATACGACAATATTTAGACAATATTTTTAAGATACAACTATTTGAAAATCTGAGGGTACAAAAAATCTAAATATTGAGAAAATCACCTTTAAAGTTGTCTAAATGAAGTTTTTAGCAATGCATATTACTAATCAAAAATTAAGTTTTGATTTATGGTAGGAAATTTACACAATATCTTAATGGAACATGATCTTTACTTAACATCCTAATGATTTTTGGCATAAAATATAAATCTTATAAATCTCATTTTGACCCATACAATGTATTCCTTTTTTTTCTTGTTAATCAGAAGACATAACTGACAGGAGAGAAGACTCTGGAAGTGCATTATATGTTTTCAAACATCAGTAACTGTGAGTCAGCTAAATGATTAATCACGCAAATATTCCTGCCACAATCTTTCAGTCAATTCTCCAGCACTTCATCATATTGCATCTGTCACATTGCCATGCTTCAAGCATTTCCAGTATTTGACATCTGGCACACATGTGAACCTGCAAAAATAAATATAATCATAAAATATTTTCAGTGAATGCCAGTATTTGTCAGTTGACCATCTGATGGTTTAATTCAGAACATCTGCATTCTCAAAGTTGTCTAATCTAATTTTTCATAAAAAGTTGGGATCCCTACACTTAAACACTTACTTGCTTTAAAGGTTTTTACAAAACACATTACCGACAGTAAGTAAGAGTATTGCAACATATTACACTGATTAAATAAATAATTTAATAGCCAAACTCAGATCATCTAATAGAAGACCTCTCCCAAACCACAAAATAACTTGGAAAAATACAGTATAAAAAGAACAAAGTCATTACATCTAAAAAAAAAAAAACTCTGCAGTTTCCATTAAAGAAAAAAAAAGTGTAAATTCACAATGTATTCATGATTAATTTAACAGTTTGAACATACAGGGAGCGTCTCCTTAAAAACTGAACAGCTGTCAACAGCCAAAAATAGAAATACACAGTGCAGTTCTTGCTCCCCTCTGTATGCTACAGAATAAAATAGGCTTTTGTGTGTCCATCTGACTAGGCATGGGATATCATCTTCCTATCAACGTGTCTCATGACACTTTTCACTTTGATTGTTCTTAACAGTTTCAAACATATTTGGTATGAAAGCAAAAGATGCACACAGAAGAAACAAAAAAAAAGGCAAACAAAACATTTCATGAAGTCACTTCCCGAACCTGCCATTTCCTAGCAGGCATCTACAATTTGTAGTCTGTACCGTGTCAACCACACAACCTGCTTAGAAAACGCACAGCACAAAAACGAAAATAAAATCACTTAAAAAATATACAACCTCAATTTTATGCTAAATAAATACAGCAAAGAGTTAAATTCTTTTGGTTAGATTACCTCTGGTCCAACGGGAGCAACAAATACAGTTCAAGAGCTCTAATCACAAACAGATTGTGCAGAAAAGTGACTCCGTTTACAGTCGTACAACAAATGAACGACAAACGCTTGTTCTCTTTGGAGTAAAAAAAGTCTTAAAAGGACAATTTTACGCATACACTAACACTAAGTCACATGAACACCGCCACAGACGACCAGCAGAACTATCTGACATAAAAACGACGAGTTGATGCCATGTGTATCTTAGTATTTGGTGCATTTGACGACAGCATGCTTCACTTTTTTTTGATCACTTGTCGCATGGGTTCACGTAAATGAACGGGGAATTACTAAACATGCAGTTAGTATGTGAAGCTCAGCGTCTCTGTCTCCCTGAGTTGTTGCTTGGGCTGCAACGGCCAAATCGGGCTCATGCGTTGTCGTATGTACAAACACACACTTGCATGTATATCTATATCATAAACTCATTCGTCAGTCATACACACATACACACAAACAGATAGAATTTGGTACAATGATGAATTATGAACTAACATCAAATAAAAAGGCATCCGTAGTTTCCCTCGTTCGCATTTCTGTGATCAACCTCAATAGAAAAATGACAAAATAAACATCTTCATCTATAGAAACGTCTCTATTCGCAGTCTATAAAACGCCCAAGAGTGTCTGTCTGAAACTTGGGCCTTTTTCAGTCCAGAGTCACTTTGGCTTCTCCGTGTGAATGATCTTGATTGGATGTCTCAGCAAACTATTGCTTGTCATACACCCACGCTTTTATACTGGGAACTGTAATGATTGGCGCTATGACAGCTCTAATGAAAAGTTCTGGGAAAAGTGCTTCATGTCCAACGGGAGTGTGAGATATGGGTAAATTATGTGTGAGTGTGTCAAATGGCACTGTCGTTGTGTGTGCTGTGGTTGGCCTGGCGCGCAGGTTGGCTGTTCTGTTCGTTGAGGAGTGAGGTCGTCTCGTCGGGGGCGTCTGTGAGTGTGAGAATGGTTTCTGAAGACGGATGGGGAGCAGATAATGTGCTGTTATCAATGTGGCCGTGTCCGCTGTCTGGAGACTGCGGTGAGCTGTCTAGCCGAGATGCCATCAGACCATTTTGATACTGAGAGCGTGTGATCTGGAAAAAGAAAGACGGGAGTGTTGGTTCATGTGAGCTATATATTTTTAGATGGATGAAAGAATAAACCATATTTGTGAAGTACTGAAATGATTTGTTTCATTTAAATGTATTTACTTCAACAGTAAAATCATGCTTCATTAAATGTAAATGTAGCATTTCAAGGTATTACAGTTGAGGTCAAAAGTTTACACACACCTTGTAGAATATGCAATGTTAATTGTTTTATCAACATAAGAGGGATCATACAAAATGCATGTTAGTTTTTATTTAATATTGACCTGAAGAGATATTTCACATAAAATACATTTACATATAATCCACAAGAGAAAATAATAGTTGAATTTATAAAAATAACCCTGTTCAAAAGTTTACATACGCTTGATTCTTAATACTGTGTTGTTACCTGAATTATCCACAGCTTAGTGAGAGTTATTCATGAGTCCCTTGTTTGTCCTGAACAGTTAAACTGCCTACTGTTCTTCAGAAAAATCCCTTCTGTCCTATAAATTCTTTGGTTTTTCAACATTTTTTGTATTTGAACTCTTTCCAGCAATGATTGTGTGATTTTGAGATCCATCTTTTCACACTGAGGACAACTATTACAGAAGGTTCAAACACTCCAGACAAATGCTCCAGACGAAAAAATGATGCATTAAGAGATCTATTACAGAAGGAAACCCAATGCAGTAAGAGCCGGGGAGCGAAAACGTTTTGAATTTGAAGATCAGGGTAAATGTAACTTATTTTGTCTTCTGGGAAACATGTAAGTATCTTCTGTAGCTTCTGAAGGGCAGTACTACATGAAAAAATAAGATATTTAGGCAACATTGGAAAAATGTAGGGTACAACAGGGCTAAAGGCATCCCCTAAGAAAAAAAATGTGCTTTTGACTGTGCCTGAAGAAGATGATTGCAGAAAGATACATACGTTTGTATTAAATATTTATGGAGCAACATATTTTGTGTGAAAATAAATCACACAAGATTTTATTTTGTTAAAAAAATCTCATAAATTTATGAGGTGGCACCCCACACACAGGGTAAAAGGCCCACAGTATTGATACAAATACTTTAATTAAAATAATGTTTAAATTAATACTTGTTCAAAACAATCACTTGAGCAAAGACACTACTATTTTCTGCTTATTTTGATAAAATAATTTTTTGTTCAATAAATATACTGTCATTAAAGTTAATATAAAACATATATTTTAAAACACAGAAACAAAATCATTTCAAAATGTAAAGATTCTGAAAGCACCGATGGAGATGCCATAATAATTTAATATGGATTTACAGTAGTAACAACAAATGATATTTTATTATATGATTAATAGCATGTTTTTAAATATGATGGTTTCCTTCTAAACATAGTGATTATTTCTAAGATGGATACCCAACATAATATGAAATTCACCATCTGAATCTAACAATGTCATGTCAACAAATGAAAAAGTCAGCCTTATATTAATTATCATGCTAATACTGTGCCTTTTAACCTCAACAGCAGGGGCGCTTTTTACCCCAAATACCATACTTTTACATATTTTTTTGTTATTTAAAAACTGCTGTTTTAATTATCTTAAACAAAACAGAAAATCATTAAGAAGACATTTGTCTCAAGATATATTTAATAATTTAGCGATTCTCATTTGCTACTTAAATCTACAAATTTTTAAAAAACATCAAATATTACATCAAGTAAGCACAGAATCGACTTCCCCCGCGATCGCGTCAAGGATCAACCAATATCGCTTATGTTGAAAAGCGGATGTTTTGGAACGTGCTACGCCACGTTTTTCTGCCATCTAGTGGTTTAGAGGAAAAAGGCGCCTTTTACCTCAGGGCGCCTTTAGCCCCGTCGTACCCTACACATCTTCATTCTGTTCAAAAGTTTTCATCCCTGGCTCTTTATGCATAATTTTTCCTTCTGGAGCATCAGTGGTTGTTTGAACTTTCTGCAATAGTTGCATACGAGTCCCTCAGTTGTCCTCAGTGTGAAAAGATGGAAGATGGAAAATCTTTAAAATCATTACTGGAAAGGGTTCAAATACGACTGAAAAACCAAAGAATTTATGGAACCTGAAGGATTTTTCTGAGGAACAGTGGGCAAGGGATTTATCACTAAAACAAAAAACAGCTGTGGATCACTCAGGTAACAACACAGTATTTAGAATCAAGTACATATAAGCTTTTAAATGGGGTAATTTTTATAAATTCATGTAAATTCAATTATTTTTTCTTGTGGGCTACATGTAAATATCTTTTATGTGAAATATCTTATTCAGATCAGTACTAAATATAAAAAATAACATGCATTTTGTATGATCCCATTTGGTAAAATTATTAACATTCTGCAGATTCTAAAACCGGCCTAAGATAGTCGTAGCTGGTCAGCAGGCTGATTTTAGAGGGGTTTTGGCCACTTTCTTAGCTGGCCAGGCTGGGAGACCAGCTAAAACCAGCTATTTCTAGCTTAAGCTAAAACAAGCCAACCAGCCTAGGCTGTTTTTTTTCAGCAACTTTTGACCTTATCTGTTTTATTGATGCCTTTCTGCTTTTTAAACTCTTACAGAAACACTTATTTTACATGCTGTTTAGTCATGTTTATAGAAATATTTCACCCAATAAAGAGAAGTTAATAAAAATTTACTCACCATCCGGCCATCCAAGATAAGTTTCATTCTTCTTCAGGAAACATTTGGAGTAATTCAGCATTACATCACCAATGGATTATTTGCAATGAATGGGAGCCGTCAGAGTAAATCCAAACAGCTAATAAAAACATTACAATAACCACAAACTTATATAACAGGCTGATGACTGTTAAAGTGAAAAATGACATGTTTGCAAGAAATAAATCCATCATTTAGGACTTTTAACTCTGAACTGTTGATTCTGGTTGAGTCCATAATCTATACTATCGCTTTCTCCAGTCTTTCATATCAAACTTCACTAACATATTTGTTTAGAACTGTTCGCTTGTAAACAGTGCTTGATCTGTGCATATTTCTCTCCTGATTCAGATGAGAAAGCAATATGGATATATGGACAGAGGACTGCTATTATAGCCAGAATCAATGCTTTAAAGTGGAAATCACCTTAATTATCTTTTACAAACAGGCAGCTTTTTACTTCTGAAGACATCAACTAATGGACTGGAGTGGTGTGGATTACTTGTGGATTATTGTGATGTTTTTATCAGCTGTTTGGACTCTGACGGCACCCATTCACTCAAATGGTGAGCAAGTGATGTAAGGCAAAATTTCTCCAAATCTAATCTGATGAAGAATCAAACTCACCTACATCATGGATGGCCAGAGAGTGAGTACATTTTCAGCAAATGTTCTTGTGTGTGTGAAATATTCAGTCAATGCAACGTCAACCATCCAAAACTGTTTCGACCATATCTTCACCTTCACAAACTGTATGTCCGCCAGAGCTCGGACGTTGAAGTCTGGTGTGTACTGAGGCAAGGGAACGCTGCTGAGCTGCGTGTTGCTGCCGCTGACAGACTGAGGTTCGGGGCGATCCGTGTAGCTCAGAGACGCAGATCGGTTAAGGCCGCCAATGTGAGACGGCGAGCGGAATTCTGAAAAACACGCATGGAAAAAGTGTGGGAGAAGATGGTGAGTAAATAATGACACATTTATCTGTGGGATGATTAATACAATGCCTTCAGGAGCCATATGCCATTTTTTGTTTTGTTTTCTTTAAGAAATGACCTTCAGCAAGGATGCGTTATTATTGAAAGTCATGTGTCAGTGGAGTAATGGCTGCTTAAAAATTCAGCTTTGCGACCACAGGAATAAATCATATTTTAAAATATATTCAAATAGAAAACAGTTATTTTAAATTGTCAGCAATCCTTCACAATATTACCGTTTTACTGCATAAATAAAATTAAATATAAAATAAAATAAAATAAAATAAAATAAAATAATACAGCCATGACGTGGCAGGAAAGTTCATCCAAACATAAATAATTCTGTTCTGAAAGATTCATGTGGTACCTTTTTTTTTTTTTATTTCCCTAGATTATGAACAGGATTTCTACAGAATCCCACTGCTGATGTCTGTAGAACTGTTTAACAAAAATATTAAATATTAAAAGGCGACATAGAGACATGGTAAGTGAAGCCAGTCTATACCAAAATATCACACTGAATCATGCCCTTTTGCCTGACAAATGCCTTTCAATTCCAGCAAGTTAATAATCCAGAAAAAAATTTACTCTCATACAATGACACAGTGTTCTCATCTGCTGACAGTTTTGCATTTGGAAAAGTGCTGAAAAGTGCTACTGGGATGCATTTTTAAAACGTGCTAATTTTGATCCTTTTGGCAAATAAAAGATCATCAGTTCATAGTTTCACCATGTTAAAAAATTTGTTCCTTGCTGATTTATTCTGCACACATTTCTTACGTCAAAACCACACAAATTTGAGTCTGGTTTGTTTCAAGATCACATTCCTCTCTGTCTCTTACCCTTTTTATTTTCCAGTCAAGGCAAACCAAAAGCTATTAGGAGCCTATAAAATTCATAAAATTCAACATCTGCAATGCATTAACAGTCACCAGATTGATAAAACACACTTATGCAAAACACACTTATCACAACAAGAGTAAAATGGCAGTAGGGAGGTTCAGAGAAGAGAGTTGAGGTTAAGGTAGTTCACCCAAAAATAAATGCAGGGCCCATAAAATATATGATATGATTCATATCGACCACTTTTATGCCTTCAAAGCCACAGTTATCATTCTATTTAAAATGATGAAAAAAAAGGGCAGGGATATATCTTTGTGATTCATAGAAGAATATAGGTCATATGGGCATGGCAAACAATGAGTAAATTATGACAGGAAGTTCATTTCAGATGAAGAAATTCTTGACAAGGCATTGCTGAATACACTGACAGACAAATATTCTGTGACTGATTGCATAAAACAATGCAGAGTCAAATAAAGAACATCAGCAGCAGCAGCAGCAAAACACACACTACTGATTAAACGTTTCGGATCAGTAAGATAGTTTGAAAGATTTTTTTTCCCCTCAGCGAGCATGAATTCAATTAATCAAATGTGACAGTAAAGAGATTTATAATATAGCAAAAGATTTCTGAAAAAAAACATTTTCACAAAAAAGATCAAAGCACCACTGTTTTCCACACTGATAAGAAAATAGTGCTTTCTGAAGAATCATGTATCAAAGAAAACTTAAGTAATGATGCTGAAAATTCAGCTTTGCCATCACAGGAGTAAATTACAGTTATAAGTTATAAATGACAGTTATTTATACACATTTGACAGTTTTACTGTTTTTACAGCATTTTTGCAAATAGAGTATAAGAGACCTATTTCAAAAATATTAAAATCTTACCTACCCCAAACTTTTGAACAGTAGTGTTCATGTGTATGACATACAGTTTTTAGAGGCTATACACACACACACACACACACACACACACACACACACACACACACACACACACAACACTACACAGTATAAATGGAATACGGTATAGATTTAGAAGAGAAGAATCGGCAGACAGAAGGATAAGGACAGAGGTAGGCAGAAATGCTTGATATCACACAAATAAAGACATGCTCCACTCAGATATCGCCGCCTACTGGCACATTCTTAATACAGCAGCCCATTCAAAGATATGTGACCCTGCACCACAAAACCAGTCATAAGCAAAGGTTGACCGATATTGGATTTTACCGATACCAATAACTAGGTTGGACCACACTGGCCGATACAGATTAGCGACCGATAGTTTTAAAAATGGCTACTGAGTAGAAAATAAACAGTGTTCTGCTATTTTTTTTAAAAAAGTAGCCTACTATACCATACTTTGTAAGTGAATAAAAATATTAATATTAATTATGTATTGATTATTACAGTCATTAATGCTACCAAAAGCAACTAAAATTTTAAAATATATCAGTAAATGTTGAAATTAACACACTCTAACAAGGAACAATACTTTTATTCTACAGCTTTTTAATCAATCTTAATGTTACAAATGGACTAAAGATGCTAAACATTTATGCTAAAGATGGCCATCTTTAAACATCTACACAAAGGCCACATTACTGAAATTACATACATATGGATATCAAAATATATTAGTCTCATTCTCAGCATATCTCTTCCCCGTGCTTCTGCAAGGAGGGAAGTGTGGTGAGATACCTCATTCATGTTATCAGAGAACCGGGTTTACGTGAGTAACCTAAAGTTCTCTTTGAAAAAATTCCTTCAGTATCTCATTATGGGATATAAACAACTCCCGTATTGCAGATATGCCATCCAAAGCAGGCATGTCAACCAACTCAGTGATGTGTGACAACATAAGAATGTAAACATGGAGACATATGAAAATCAAAACATCTGTACGAATGTTGTTGTTTTTTTTTGTTTTTTTTTTACACACTTGACTGAATGAGCCAAAGATGTCTCCGTAACATCCAGCCTGTAAAACTTGACAAACGTGTGAGGCGAAGCCCAGCTCGCCGCTGCACAAATGTCTCGAATTGAAACGCCCTTAAACAACGCCCACGAGGAGGCCAACCCTCGGGTACTATGAGCTCTCAGCCCTTCTGGAGGACTAAGGCCCATGCTGTTATAACCCACTATAATAGCTTCTACTATCCAGTGGGACAGGCGCTGACGAGAAATAGGATTACCCCTGTGAGAATCAGCCCATGAGACAAATAACTGATTACTCTTCCGCAGCGCTTTCGTTCTGTTTACATAGCAACGCAAGGCATGGACAGGAAACAAACAGTGAAGCCGCTCTTCTTCTAGTGACGAAGAGGGCGGCAGATAAAAAGCCATTAAATCCAGATGATTATAAGCTAGAGCTGACTCACTCACCTTAGGCACGAACGCTGGATTGGTTTTGAGAGACACTCTTAAGTAATCCATAGTGAACTGCATACAGGAGTTATGAACCGACAAAGCATGAAGTTCACTAACCTGTTTTGCAGTTGAAAGAGCCAGCAATAATGCGGTCTTTAGCGAAAGGAGCTTCACATCACTGCTGTCTATAGGCTCAAAAGGTGTACGAGGACAGGTCCCACGGCGGAATCAGTGGCTTTAACACCCTGTTCAAATGCCGTGCACCTCTCATAAACCTGCATACAAGCGGGTGACGACCCATAGTGTTATTGTCAATCCCCACATGACACGCAGAAATCGCCGCGAGATACACCTTAACGGTGGAAAAAGCTCTGCCTTTATCCAAAAGTTCTTGCAAAATACATAACACATCTGCTACCCAACAGAGAAAAGGAACGATGCGCTTATGCACGCACCATTGCTTGAAAACGTTCCATTTCTTATTGTAAGCAGAGCGTGTTGAAGCCGCCCTCGCGTTCTGAATTGTCTCGATCACCCTCGAAGGCAACCCCATAGCATTTAAATTTAACCTCTCACGGGCCAAGCCCAAAGAGCAACCCTGTCCGTTGCAGGGTGGAATATCTCCCCGCGCGCCTGCGAGAGGAAGTCTCTGCGTAGCGGGAGAGGCCAGGGCTGGTCGACTAAGAGCGGCATTATCTCCGCCAGCCACACTTTCCCCAGCCAGTTTGAGGCAATCAGTAAGAGTGAGTGGTTTGTATGATCAGACTTAGCGGAGGAAACGCGTAAAGCAGTACGTTTGGCCATGGGTGCGCTAGGGCATCCACACCCATAGGCTCCCGTCTCTCGCTAGTGAGAAGAATAGAGGGCAGTGACTGTTTTCGTGCGATGCAAAGAGATCTACGGCCACGCAACCAAATCTCTCTCTTGGGAATGACAAAGTACTGGGAGTAAAAGGCCTGATAGCTGTCCTCCGGCGGCACAACTCAAATTGCCCTTTTTCCTAATAAAGAGGCTATTTCTTCCCCTAAAACCTGAGCTGACTTCCCTTCTGCGGCTGATATCGACACGCTGTTAAACACTGGAGGTTTTACAGCAAACTGCAAACGATAGCCCTGCATTATCGTAGACAGAACCCAGGGATGTACTGCGCATGCGCTCCAGCTCTGCGCGTGAACAGGTCCGCTGCAGCCCTTGCCCACTAATGGC
>JAHKKF010538345.1:0-11146 GCA_019740295.1 Labeo calbasu
TTACTGCAACCCATAAAACCCAGCACCTTGAATCGTCAGACGGAGAAGCTCCTACATTGTATGCAGACGCTAACCTCTCTTTCTCTCTTACCCAGACAGCAGCCTGTGACGGCTCGGCCACACACCCTCACGGACGCCAGCTTTGCACTCACGGTTCACGGGAAGAGGAGGCTTGGAGCACAGCGCACAGCAAGGACGACACGGAGCACCCAGTTTTGAGTTACTTTCACTTTATTGCCAATAAATCCACCCTCCGGGGATTTTTGCACCGCAAAACCTGTTGTGTGATTCTTCTCCCTGCCACAATATAAACTTGGAGGGATGGTAGTACTCAAACTGCCTACAGCGTGACCAAGGCTCGTCCCAATTGACTCGATGGGGCGCTACAGCGATCAAAAGTATGAATTCACTCATAACTCCTAAACCATATCCTACCGTACTGGCAAATCTGTTAGTCACAGGTCTTTCATGCTGCAGGTCTGTCCTTATGTGTTTGTGTAATGATGCATTTAAAAGTTAATGACCAAATGTAATGTATCTTTATTAAAGTTCGCAGGGCTGTTGCAGATTAAATAAAATGTGTATAACACTGAATAAATATAGTTTCAGCAGATTAGGTACTGATTATTAATCATGAGTCAGACCCCTCTTAACCACAGGGCTTGCACATCCACCATGGTTGTAGTTTTTAGCACTTTATTTGTGTTTGTAGTTCTAATTGTTCTAATTGTGTAATCTTTGTCCAATGCGCAGTGAATTTGTAGGCAATATGAGCCGTTGCACAGATCTGTACCTCAAATTCTAATCAGAAGTACTCATTTCAACATAAAACATCATTTTAATTTTTAAAAAGTAATTTTAATATTGAATACTATTTAGGACGGATAGTATGTGAATTGGCATGCAGCACTACACTTGTTAGACCAACGAAATTACCCCAAATGTTGTCTGAACAAAGAATTTCATATTTTTAAAATGTTGAGACTTTGTGAGTTCCCAGCATGCATTGCAGCCTAAATAAATGATGCAGTTACTGTATTAGGATTATTGTTTTGCTGCTTGCTGACTTCATTTAATTTTTGTTGTTGTTTGTCATTATTGTAAGGCCTAGATTATGTTCAACCACTTATATTCGTTCCCTGGATACTTTAAGATGTTTACAAACAAAGACAATGTTGCCTACATATTAGACTAAGTTCCTCTTCTAAGAAAACTGAACACTGCATTTCCCTCTAGGGGAAACATTGGGAATGCAGTCTGCAGATCCAGTGTCTTAAAGGGGTCATCGGATGCCCATTTTCCACAAGTTGATATGATTCTTTAGGGTCTTAATGAAAAGTCTATAATATACTTTGGTTAAAAATTCTCAATGGTAGTGTAAAACAACACCCTTTTTACCTTGCCCAAATCAGCTCTGCAAAAATCATCCTGTTCTGGTCGAGGCTGGTTTAAATGCAAATGAGCTCTGCTCGGCCCGCCCTCTGTGGAGTGACGAGCCTGTTTACTTTAGTCGCATTTAGCCGCGTTTAGCCGTTAAACTTGCTAACTAGCACATTATTAGGAAAGATTAATTAAAGAAAACCCTTATACTCACTTCTGTTGTAAGTGAAGCTGGATCACGAATGACTCGTGCAAACATAGATGGATATATGTAGATCGGGAGGCATATTCCCTTCATAAACAGACGTAATCCATCTTCAGCAGCTCAGATGTCGGGGGTAAATGACAACCACTACGTTCATTATTACATCCAGCAACACAACACCATAATCGCTCAGTTCTGGTCTAACTTACATCCTTGCTCCGGCATTAAAAAAATGAAGGTTGGACTGTTACAGCTGATCTGTGGTAAGACGCTCATGTCAATCAACTATAGTGGGAGCGGCCTCCGTTGGTGTGAGGCCACAATGACAGGCATCTGAGAATGGCTCGATTTGAAAAAGGGAATATTATTTTTATAGATTAATTAAAAACCACTGCATAGATGTTTATCATTTTTACATACACTGCCAACACACATTAATGTTCAAACAACATGTAAAAGTGAACCTAGTATCCGATGACCCCTTTAAGCACATGTGAAACAATGCCAATCTATTGGCCCACCTGGCCCATGACATCATAGGCAGGGTGCACGGAAGTAAAAAAGGTCACCTGCCGAATACATCACACGTCTGTTTGAAGTGCGTGTGAGACCTAGGCAGGTGAGCGTTGTGGAAAGTGTGTGCCTCCTTACCCGAGGTTTCTGACACTTGAGGATACACACAATCTATGCGTCATGTGTCTTGGTCAGGAGCTTGTGCGTTCGGTGTTCGGGGGCTCTAAACGCACTCATTGTGAGTGTTCCAATGAGAAACTCCATTCAAACTCCAAACTTCTCGAGAGGTGAGTGACAAGCGCTAGCATCTCGTGGTTCGGGTCACGCTGCTGCCAAGGCACGGCGAAGACTCGGATCATGGGATTTGCGGGTTTGAAACGCTCTTTGTGTAGGAATTCTAGAAAGTCTAGGAAGTCTTTGTCTAGGAATCTGCTATTTGAGGATAGCTGTATTCTAGCTAGGAGACTGCTCTCCTTTTAGGGTTTTTTAATAGTGGTCTCCTTGAGCCCCTTGCCTAGACTGTGCTGTCTCCCCTTTTGGGTTTAAAGTGGTCTTCGTGGTCTGGGCAATCTTCAGCCTTATCTGAGGGAACTGCTATTCGAGGATAGCTGTGTCCAGCCCTCTAGTATTATGGCCATTGCTTACATCAGGCTTGATCTCGGACTAATGATTCTATGGTCTGGATCTCCCTCTTGTGAGCTCCTGGTCAATAATACAGTGCTTTGTTCTAGCATTACTAGGCACTTACCAGTCAAAGTAGGTCTCAGGTAGAGGACGTCGCGTGTGCTAGCCAACACCCTTTTTACAATCTAAATGATAAAACACATTCTGTCAGCAGTGATGTAACGCATGCTTGTAACTATACTCTAATTACTCATCTGGAAATTATAATGCGTTAAATTACTCTGTTTCTAAAAAAATAATCAAATTACAGTAAGGCGTTACAAAGTGAAGCGTTACTGCCCAACACTGGTGGTCTTGGTAGTTTGGTTAGTCCCACCTTCTGGTAGCCCCTTCCTGGCTACATAGCTATCCAAGGATCTCTATGTGTTAGCTCAGTTACTGCTCCTGTTCTTAGCAACCACTCTTGGTGGTCTGGGCAACTTTGCAGGAAGGCTTTGCCTGGCTATCTAGGCTACCTATGCAATCATTACCTGGTCTACCAGCCTTCACAAAACCCCTAATCCCTAAGCAGCTACTCCTCTAGAGGCTTTCTAGCTAACCTTTTTGGCAGTCTTGTGTATTCAAGCTAATATTGCTCACATAGCATAGCTATCTGAGGATAGCTGTGTGTCTGACTTGGATGGGCTATTCCCCTTTATTTATTCAAGTTCACCCATCTCTGCCAAGTCCCTTGAGCGGCCCATGGCGTCAGTGGCACCGACGCGGCCCAAACGCGGAGTCCAGTGGCCTGGTTGAAGGTTTAGTGCGTGTTCGGTCTTTTCACAGCGCTTCTGCAAAGTTCACTTAATTTTTCAGGATTTAGTTTCAATTTTAATCTAGCTCCATGTTTAATCTGACTTAATCTGAATTTAGGCACTTACTCTAATTTACATTGATCACAAATATCGATTATGTATGAATTATTAATTATTTAATCATTTTGGAAATCCCATACTTTCAATTATCCATTCGTCAGGGACCCAAAGCCGCTTAATGTCTCACGTTGGCCATTTTACGTGGATCATACGATCACAAACTCGCCAGTCTGATGTTAGTCAGAGGTCTGTAGGTCACTAATACCTTTTTGACAGTTGCCAACTGCTTGCCTTCACAAAAAGTGTAGTTTGCGTTAGTCTTCTCCTGTACAACTTGCTAACATCAGTGATAGACAGAAATCAGGAGGTCTCAGGTGAAGTGCCTACTGCTCTATTCAGTCCTGAGCCTGCAGTTTGCTCTATCCTGGTCATAGATTTGCGGTAGCATCAGCCTCCACATACTCTACTAGTCAAAATGATTTCAGAAGAGATCAGAATAAATCAAATATAACATTTTATTTGTCAGGTAAAATTGTGTCATGCCAATTACATAATTAAACAATGACAATCCAATTCAGAATTAAATTCAGTTCCAATTCAAATAAATACATAAAATCAATTACTCAAAGATAAATCTAAGAGTGGGAGATGCATACCTGACCGCAGAGAGATACACATCTGTTTTTGTCAGAGTTCCTGGACTTTAAATTCATGAGGAATTTCTGTTTCAGAAGTGGCTTGGTAGCCCTTTTCCTGAAGACGTCTGAGTGTGGTGACTTTTGATGTGCTGACTCCAGCTTCATTCCACTCCTTGTGAAGCTCTCCCAAGTGTTTGAATCGGCATTGCTTGACAGTGTTCTCAAGCTTGCAGTCATCCCTGTTGCATTTGCACCTTTTCCTACCCAATTTCTTCTTTCCAGTCAACTTTGCATTTAATATGCTTTGATACAGCACTCTGTAAACAGCCACCCCTTTCAGTAATGACCTTCTGTGACTTACCCTCTTTGTGGAGGGTGTTCTGGACCATTGCCAAGTCAGCAGTCTTCCCTATTACTGTGGTTTCAAAGAACAAGAGATACCCGGAATTTATACTGTAGGGATGGTCATTTAATGAAACTCAAATGTTATTTTTTGAATATTTTGAGATACTGGACTTTTGACTTTCATGAGCTGTAAGCTCTAATCATCAAAATTAAAACAAAACAAAACGACAAAAAAACGTTTGAAATATTTCACTTTACATGTAATGAATCTAGAATATGTTTTTGAAATAAGTTACAAACAAAAAATGAACTTTTTCACTATATTCTAATTTTTTGAGATGCACCTGNAAACGACAAAAAAACGTTTGAAATATTTCACTTTACATGTAATGAATCTAGAATATGTTTTTGAAATAAGTTACAAACAAAAAATGAACTTTTTCACTGTATTCTAATTTTTTGAGATGCACCTGTATATATATATATATATATATATATATATATATATATATATATATATAAATAAATTGTAAATTGATGAAAACGTAATGCAGTTAATTTACTGTCTCAGATGTGGCCATTTTAATGATGGACAAAACTCAGATCTTCAGCATTTGATCGTCAAAAACCTTGTTAAATCCATTGAGCATGATTTTTAGAAAATGTTCAGTGCAAGTGTCTGATCATATATAAAGCCAAAATACCAACTCTGACGACACATCAGGGAAAAAATGTTCACACTTTCTCCTTTTTTTCTTTCTTTCCTTTTTCTTTCTCTTTCTTTCTCTTTCGCCAGAAAAAAGGTCGGGAAACACTGGTGCAATATTTCCAGAGACTTTAATGGCCAATTAAAAAATACTGGTATGTTAAAATGTGGAAATGTATATTAAATAATTTTTGATGTATTATAGTTTGTCACACTACAGGACACTGATGAAGCTCATAAATTTCATGTCATTACTCCACAAGCTTTGTATTTTCTCAGTACCACTCTAAATGAAGGAGGCTTTTATCTTGTTTTCTTTAATTAGTTGTTCCATGCAATTCCAAGTGCATTTGTGTAAATGTAGATTTATTTTTTATCAGCAACATGACAGAGACAAAATAGGACAAAATGAGTAGAAGAATTCAGTAAATCATATTTGGCTTCTCGTATTCTTGTGTCGCGGTTTATTTGTTAACTGACATCATCTGTCACACCTACTGACTCTGTGAACTGAAGTCACACACTTTCTGAGAAACCCAGTCATGATATCACACATAATTTGAGCATTAAAGTTTTTTCCCTACGACTTTTGACCTGTGAAACCACAATAACATCAACACATTAGTTTAGCATTCCTGGATCTCACACTCTGGTACTTTCTGCCGATTGAAAACATATTCTGACATTTGTGGAGGCTAGAGAGTGTTAAGAGCTTGAAGATGATTGAGATTATATGCATCTACTTTATTGAAATTATCTAAAATGTATTTGTTTTAATCCTAAACCATGTTAGGGTTTGGCTAGTAAGCATGGTCTCATTATCACCTATTGGTAGATGTAACTGTATCATTGTAGGGTCAAAACACATTGTTTTCAGTGACAACCAATAAAAGTAGCCATGCATTGTGACTGAATACTTGAGATAATTGTTAAGGCTAATGGAAAGCTTTGTCCAAAACACCTACTGCTGTAAAACACAGTGATGCCAGAAACTTTGAACTGTTCCAGAATAAAGCTAAATAGATTGGGTTTGTGTGAATTCTTGAGATTATGATTAGACATTTTATTGGACCTACACATTCAATACTACATCCACCAAAAATACTAGTTCTCATTCCTTCTAGACAGTGGGATGACTCTGACATGTGAACATTTGCACAAGATTTATTAGAAAGTCTGTTTACACACAATTCGAAGTATAACATTGAGTGTCAGTGTCAGAACTGGTCAACACCGGCCTTCAACCAGAGACCCTGTCACCATCATAGTATTGTAGATCATAAAAAGGTCAGCTGCATTGAAATGCATTTATATGGCCTATGGTCACAAGCCTAATTTGGCCCAGATGATCACTGGATTGATCTGGGCCACACTTCTCCCACCAACATTCTGCCCTCATGTGTTTTGCAGTGCTCCATGCTGTGCCATTGTAGCGTTGAGGAGTATAAAATTGCGATATAGCAGACTACGCCACCCTATTACAGGGAACTAGAAAATTACTCAAAGCAAGCACACAGGTTCACTAGTGTAAGGAAGGGCCCAAGACGTGGATATCAAAAAACTTTATTCAATCCAATTAGTAATAAAAACACACACACACACAAAAAAACTGCATAGCATTGGCTTAAACACAATTCACACACTTGCGTACAATAAGCAGGAAGTAAGGGTTACCAAAGGCAGGTAAGCCAGCAATTGAGCCTATGGCTCCTATAGCACAATTGTACCACCAAGTACACAAATCTCACCATACACACATGGACACGCCGTGACATCAACAGCTGTACACAGCACGCAGTGACGAGGAACCCACCACCATCTAAGAAGACTGGCTGGCAACCTGCCCTGGACCTCAGTTCCTGTAACAAACAAACAATTTCTCACAATAAAACTTTGACAACACAAAACATGAATTTCACCAAAATAACACAAAATAAAGCCAAAGACAAGAAGAAAAAAACCCACTAGCAAATGAATAACACTGTTAAACCATTCAAATACAACACAAATCAACCAGCTTTTATAAAGGACCCAAACAACTTAGGGTCATTTAAAGGATCTTGTCACAAAGCTGGTGTGCAAACAATAACACACTTAGACAACCAAAATAAACAACAGCTTTTCAAAGGTACATTCAACACAAATAATACATAAACAAACAGAGTTGAGTGTAGTTCACACTACTCTCCACTTATCACACAACGGAAAACTAACAAATTAGAAAATAATATTTCACATAAACATAATTATAAACAAAAACCCAACACCCACCAAGTATATAAACTACCATCCAAAACACACACACAAAACAAATGCAAGCAGCACGAACTCCGGCCAAGCGGTGCACAAACAGACGAACAACACAGACTCCAAAGTCACAAACTCCGATGATGCAGTATGGACAAGACAGCAGTATCGTGTTGCCCCCCCAAGTTTAAATCTAAAATGCAGATTGTTCCTAAAAATACAGACATAAAACAATTACACTATGAACTATTAAGAAGCCATAAGCATCAGAACACATAATTTGCATACCTTCTGATCACGGCCACAGCATTTAATCTAACCGAATGACGGTGCAAAAAAGCATCACCACGCCACAGCAAAGGACTGTAAAGGGGAAAGACATTAAACAACGCCGGCTACTCACTACACAATCACTTCCAACGAGCTCACATACGTTGATATTATACTACGATTATGACTCCGCACCGCACCCAAACAGGTAACGAGCAGCCGCTGATCAGCAAGCGAGCGACGAGAATTCCACTCTCAGGTATAACAGCCGCTACCAACCACCACGTCTAGCTTCAAGGAAGCAACAGAAGTACACAGAAACCGGAAGGGACGGTCCTCAGACAGACCCACACAAACGGTACCCAGGCACACATCAGCACCCTAACGTTCCGCTTTTACATGTTCCAGGGAGACACATCATTGGATAAAACGCACAAAAAAGGCGTGGAGACTAATAAATAACCGTACCGTACTATTTGATCCCACTACACCATCATTGCCACACATGGCTCAGCTCTGGCTGACAGGATACATCCCATTGCTGACAGGAGGTCAGCAGTGTCAGCTAAAGGCCACATTGAAGCTAAGCCTGCACGTCACACCGTGATGATTATTATTATTATTATTATTGAGCCCATTATAATCAGTGATACTGTCTACAATGGATGCAGTGTGACTTGACAAATCCCTAACTGTAAACCAATGCCTCATTTTATTAATGACGAACTGACACAAAGTTCAAATGATTTGCGGTCACTTTGTTGCGTGCAGTGTACCCTTTACCCTACACGGTTACAGTTTATTTTGATTGTCCACTTTAGACATTCCACTAACTATAAGTAACTTTGTAACTACATGTCAACTAATTCTCATTAATTTGCAACTACATGTTTACTAACTCTTAGAGCAGACTGTTAGGTTAGGTTTAGGGTTAGTAGAATAAGTTGACCTTTACCTGCAAAGTTTAGAAGAGTGTTAGAAGATATTAAGCAGACAGTCTACTAATACACTAATGACTAGTTGACATGCAGTTGCGAAGTTACTGTTAGCAGAACGTCTAAAGTGGACTATCAAAATATAGTGTTACCGAATACTATTGAAACTATTCTCTACTGACTGAAATACTTAAGCAAGTTTTGAAAAATATCGCTGTGGGCATCATTCAACATTTGTTGGTTCCTGACAGTAATATAAAGTTGTACCTTATATTTTGACAGACATTATTATTGTGCCCAAACTACATTCTGAACTACCACTGCATTGGTATTCATGATTTCAATATTTCCAAAAATATTATGTTCTTAACTGATCTTTTCTCATAATTTTGGCAATAGGTGAAATGTTACATGTTTATTCTTGAGATGAGTCCCTGCAGTCCAATTTGTCTCTCATATGCTGATGTAATATATATTAGTGAACTTGAAAGGTGATTTTCATAAAATGTAGTTTGATCACTAATTATCAATAATATAAGTTTAAGTGTTGGTTGTTAAATGACAAAAATGTTCAGCATCAGGACTTTAGTTTAAAATTTACATGAGTATAAGGGAAATTGTATATATTAGGTCATGTAATTGGTTGCTTTATCACTCGGGTACTCCAATATTTGAAACTTTATTAAAGCATTGAGTATTCGCTAGAATCTTATTTTGAACTGTGAACTGTGTCATAGATATGACACATAATTTAAGTGTTAAGTTTTCTTTCACATCCTTTGACCTGTGAAATGCCAAAAAAATATTGGTAGATTGCGTAGTGAAATTTATCTTGACCTCTAGTGCTCTTCTCAGCAGTTGAAGCCTATTTTTTTACCCTATAGCTTAGCTGCCATATTTAAGGATCACCACTTACGCACCATGTTAATTTCTTGATTTCTTGTTAGTTGCTTTACTAAGAAAGTGTCTGCCAAATGAAAACATGTTGTGATGTTTGTGGAGACTAGAGATTCTAGAAGCTAGCTTGTAGATGCGCAGAAACTCTTTTAAATACAGCAGATGCATGTGGTTTGGCTGGTTAGATGCCAAATGAAAATATGTTGTGATGTTTGAAAAGCTAAATGTTTGTAAGAAGCAAATTCATAATTAAGATGTTTTATCATTAAACTGCCACTTCTAGCCAAAATAAGTGTCCATAATCCTTTATAACACTTCCTCCAGTGAAAAAGTCCATCCCTTGTGTCCCTGTTAACACATCACAATGTATCAACATATTTAAGAACTGTTTCGGACTGTTTGTGCTTCTAAACAGTGCTTGATCTGTGTATTTCTTCTCCCCTGATTCCGATGGGACAACTTATTCGCCAGAGAAAGAAATTTATGGATACAGAACTTAAATCATGTATAAGCTACTGTACATGTGGATTATTTTGATGTTTTTATCAGCTGTTTGGACTCCCATTCTGACGGCACCCATTTACTGCAGAGGACTTATTGTTGAGCAAGTGATGTAATGCTACATTTCGCCAAATTTGTTTGATTAAAAGTACAAACTCTTGGTGTGAGGAATTGACAAAAAATGAAAATCAAAATAACACTTGTGGAAAAATGTAAACTAAGAAAATAAATTGCTTTCTGTATTAATGAGTAGCCTCCATAATAGTAGATATGCAGTAGTTTCTGGCAATACATCTACAGCAGTGGTTCTCAATTCCAGTCCTTGTGACCACACAGTGAACACTCTGCACATTTTGTATATGTATTTCTTATCACAGTTGTTCTATTCGACCGTAAGTGGCATGTGAAGTGGACTTCACAGCATATTCCACCATGAATCCAGTTCAAAGGGAGCGTATATGTTTCATTCAAAGAGCATTAAATTGTGTGAAATTTTAAATTGTATTTATTTACATAGGTATATTATGTCACAGTTCTCTACTACATTTCATCTGTGTGTGAAGACGCTGCAGGCTTTGTATTTAATCATTTGTAAGTGATGCACACCTGAATATAAGAAGTTTTTTACTTCCAGCCTTCATGGACAATTATATATCACTTATAAACAAAATGAATAGTTATTAAGATTGATGTGGTTTGGAATTGGTAAAATGTGCTTGGAAAAAAAATATCACCAGAAAATCAACGTACCTAATAATTATGCTGTCACAGCTTGTAATGGGTTAAACATCAGATGCATTATCAAAAAGACATTTTAAATCACCTTACTGTACTGTTTCCTTAGACCAGCATAAATCTCTTGGTTCAGGCTGGTTAATGGGGTAGAGTAGGGTAAAACTAATTAAACTAGTTGGTTGAATAAAAATAGTTGGACTTCACATTTAAAAATGGCTTTAATGAAGTTAGCATCAAGTAGCTAGTTAGCTAACTAGTTAGCATCGGCTAACAATGTTTTTGAAATAGGCTGTTAT
>JAHKKF010538346.1:13983-26721 GCA_019740295.1 Labeo calbasu
GGCGATTACCGACGGGGTGAAGCTGATACTCGGGGGGAGGCAGCCAACTCGTCACAATATATATACATATAGACTGACAGATATCTTGTTCAGTTAGTGTCAAATATACCAGTTTAAAAATATAACTACTGTTTCTGTGTCTGACTTGTTATTTGATGTTATTTTTTATTTCATGATTAAAAGTCTATGGACTAATACATTGTTCAAAGATGTCATACATATGGTTCAAAAGTCATACCTCAAATGGGAATTTTGAAGCATTTTCTCCACCGATAATGTAAGTTGTTAAAAAGTTTCCAAACAAAGTAAATATGCAAATATGTTTACCATAGACCTTAATTTTCTATGGTGGATGAAAAGTGTTTATGTTATTATGTTTAGAATTTGTCATTGTGTTTATAATTTGGGTCCCACTTTATATGTGACCCTGGACCACAAAACCAGTCATAAGGGTCAATTTTTCAAAATTGAGATTATACATCATCAGAAAGCTGAATACATAAGCTTTCCACTGATGTATGGTTTGTTAGGATAGGACAATATTTGCCTGATACACAACTATTTGAATATATGGAATCTGAGGGTGCAAAAAAATCTAAATATTGAGAAAATCACCTTTAAAGTTGTCCAAATGAAGTTATTAGCAATGCATATTACTAATCAAAAGTTAAGTTTTGATATATTTACAGTAGGAATTTTACAAAGTATCTTAATGGAACATGATCTTTACTTAATTTCCTAATGATTTTTGGCATAAAAGAAAAATCAATCATTTTGACCCATACAGTGTATTTTTGGCTACTGTTACAAATATACCCCAGCGATTTAAGACTGGTTTAGTGGTCCAGGGTCACATATTTGGTGTCTTTAACTACTATGTATTTATAGCCAAAATAATTAATTGTTTGGTACAATGTACTTACTGTGTCCATGTTGTGTTGAAAATCACTTTTTCTGCTATTGAGATGGGATATGGGTAAGGTTAGGGGCAGGACTGGTGGTTTGGTTAGGTTTAACAGAGGGTTAAAGGGATAGTTCACCCTAAAAAAATGAAAAATACTGCATGATTTATATACCCTTAAGCCATCCTAGGTGTATATGACTTTCTTCTTTCAGACAAATGCAGTCGGAGTTATGTTAAAAAAAAAACCTGGCTCTTCCAAGGTTTATAATGGCAGTAAATGGCTGCTGAGATTTTGAAGCCCAAAAAAGAGCATCCATTCGTCATAAAAGTGCTCCATACATCTCCAGGGGGTAAATAAAGGCCTTCTGAAGCAAATCACGTTTGTGTAAGAGAAATATCCATAGTTAAAACTTTATAAACTATAATCTCTAGCTTCTAACAGTTGTACAATAAGTAATACACACAATAAGCGCATTGTATCAAATTATTAATTCAAATGTAACCTAATATAAAATTGGTTTATAATTAGTTGTTTTGTTTCTGAGTTTGTTATTTTGTTTTCACAACTGAAAACTGTGTTAATGTCTTTTGCTAAATTATTTAATTCATTTATTTATATATTTATTAATACACATGCATGCATGCATGCTTAGTTTCATTTATTTAGTGATTAACTCTGTACCAAATTTAAATCCACATTATAGGCTTCCTTTCACAACCAGAAAGCTTATTGTTTTACATCAGCGTTTTAGCATATTTTGAATAGTTTCCGTAAAATTGTAAAATACACATAGATCCTCCATAGTGGATGTATAAACTCAAAAATTAGAAACAAGCAAAGGCTTATCTAGAAATTTGTGGATTATTAAAGTATGCAATTTCCTTTAAGCCTCTTTATGAGAAAGTGTCTGCCAAGAACATTATATTGAATCAAACTACTGCACATATCAAATATAGAAAAAAAGATAAGTCGAAGATTAAAATAACAAACATATATTGGATGCTGGTAAAGCATCTTTTATCCTCACTCTATGGCACTACAGGTCAAAACAACAGGAAATTAAAGTACCGAGCAGTACCGAGAAACGTGCGTTCACTGAGTGCTTCGTGCTCATGCATTGAGACATAACCTGTCTGAGCATCATCGCAGTGGATTCAAGTTATGAGGCTCTCAGAAGTGGATAATTAGAGGTGTATTACACTGCACAGACCTGGCAGAGCAAGGCAGGAAATCAATTATCATCAAGGCCCAGGTGAAATATCATTTCGAGCCAGGGCTCCGGTTGTCCTGGCTCGATACTGTGACATTGGCACGGATGTACTGATCAAGAGTCTGAGCGGTAAGAGATTGTCTGGACTCTCGGTTTATAGCTTGATGAAAATAGAATCATGATTACCTCTATAGAAGGAAAGAATGGTTCACCGCTGCCAAGACTTGTGCCGTTGATGAGGACGGCTGAATAAAACGCTGATTGATAAAAATCATTTGGAAAACATACAAGCATACAAACCCGTCCGTCCAAAATGACTGCTCGTAAAAAATGCATTATGATTAATTAGTCTTTGTGTTTCGCCAGGTCTTTTAACAGCCTTGAATTATCATCCCCCCAAGAGTGAAAAATGGTTGGAGGGTGTTTCATTTGCTCTTAATAGGGCAATTAACATTGTGATTTATATCTTGTGAGATTGCACAAGTTTTGAATGTTTCAGATGGGCTGACAAGATAACAGAAATGATCTGGAACACTAGTTTGGGTTTCAATTTGTTACATGTATTAAACCAAATTCATGGTTAATTATAAAGGCAAACCATTATTTACATGGGCTTTCTGTAAAGGATTTGCAAATTACAAATGGCCATGCATGCGTTTTCAGCTAGTCTGCCTTATATCCTCAGAGTGTGTCAACAGAGGTGACCTGCAGGTTAATTACAATTAACAAATGTAGACCAGCAATGAGGAAATCTTTGTTCTTTAAAAAGACCAGATCTAAATTAGAAATGAACTAGACAACAAATTAATTAAAACACAGACAGAGAGCAAACATTAATTTGTGTAAACTAAAGATAACCCCAGACAATGCATAGCGGAAAAAACATTGTTATTTAATCTTTAAATAAAATAAACTATGATTACAGTGTTTCTGGAAAGGCCTGGGAATTTAAATAAAGACTAGACTGTAATCTTTTTTTTAATACCTATACAATATGAAATGAAAAATAATGTAAAGTTATTATATTATACTTTTTATATAATATAATATAATATAATAATTAACTTAATAGAATGTTATATTATATACACATTTAGATTTTATGGTAACATTGTATCAAAAAGGTCAAACAAAAAGCAATACATTTGTAACAGTTTTTAGTAGTCTTTGTTAATGTTAGTTAAAAAACAGCCATTTATTGTTAGTTCATCTTAGTTCTTTAAATCATATTAGCAGATACAACTTTTTAAATTAAATTGTAACAATTTTAGTAATGTATTAGGGCAAAGCCTTAGCATTATGTGACATTTTGCGTTATGGATGTGACTTATAAATGCTTAGAGAACGTATGTGTTACCAAAATACCGAACCATCTGTTTATACTTGAATAAACCCATGTTAATGGGTTTAAATTAATAACTTAATATCAGTCTATGCACAAGTTTTCTATGTTAAAAAAGGGAAACAATCATGCGTTATGGATGTGACAAAAAAGGACACCATATTTGAGAGACTACATACTTTGTAGGATTTCTGCTAATTAAAATGCACAAACCAGACGCAATAATACCCAACAAACAGAGACGCGATGGCTCTTTACAGAAAATATAATTGTTACTTATGTGTCTATTTATGAGGAATATGTACTGTTATAAATGAGACAAGCCTGAAAATAGCACTAGGGAAAATCATGCACTACAAATAATTTAAAAAATGCTTTAAAAACTTTAAGCGAGACCTCACATGGATATTTGAACTACCAAATGTTGACATCTGTGCTATTAGTATGGTAAAAACCTTTGCATGGAATTACCCATTAGCAAATGTTAAATGAACATTAACCAAGATTAATTAATGCTTTAGATGTGTTGTTCAGTGTTAGTTCATGTTAACTAATGTTAACAGTTAGAACCTTATTGTAAAGTGTTACCACATTTTAAATAGTAATATATAGAGTAATTCTGAACAGTACATACAGTATATTTTTATTTTGTATTTTTATTAATTGTATTCTTCTTCTTCTTATTTATTATTATGTGTAAGTAGCTCAAAATGATCATATTGTAGCACCTGAAAACTAAAACTAAAACTATTATTTAAAGAATTGAAAGAGGGAGAGACATTGTCTAAATCGAGGGAGAGTGAGACGCCATCTATGAGAGACGGACAGTGGAGAGACACTATTATGAAGAACAAGGGAAAGGGAAGCTAGAGAAAGAGTCAATTTTCAGAGCGTCTTAAAAGTAGGGCAGCGGGATTCACAGCGGGGGTCTGTGAGGACGACTGATTGGCCGAGGTAAAACAACCGTGTTTAATAAGCAGAGCTCAAGCGCCTCCCACCAGAAGTGTTGAAACATTCAATGATCATGACACATGAGCATGAGCACTGCCACTATCATCAATACCCAAGAGTCTAGACAATTTATCAAGGAAAAACCTTGGGCGAGGATGTCAAGGACATGCTCTGCTACTCCTTAAGAATAATCACTTGGCACCACAGCCTATAGCATTCAGTGTAAGCTTAATATACAGTAGCCGAAGAGTTTTTGGACACCTAAGCCACACTTAAAAATATTTTAAAACTAGCTTTTAAGCCATTTTTACAATGGCATCATTGCCTTTTCAAGTAGGTATTATTAGATATTAACAATGAACAATCCACTAATCAGACTTCTTAGAAGTACTAAGAAGAGAATCTATTATTTTACCAATAACACTTTAGTTTAAGGACCAGTTCTCATTAGTAGCTTATTAAAATGCATATTACTAGCATATTGGCTGTTTATTAGTGCTTATAAAGCACATATTAATGTCTTATTCTGCATGAGCATATTTTAGATATTTTAACCCCATACCTAAACTTAACAACTAATTTACTAACTATTAATAAGTAGCAAATTAGGACTTTATTGATGCAAAAGACATAGTTAATAATTAGTTAATTATGAGAATTGGTCCCTAAACTAAATTGTGAACACCAACATAAAATTTAGCTTGAAAAGTGTCCTTGTGCTACTTTTGTTTCAAATAAATGTCGCTTGTTTTGATATATTGTTTTATAATGCAAATGACATTCATATATGTGACCCTGGACCACAAAACCAGTCATAAGTGTTGATTTTTCAAAAATGAGATTTATACGTCATCTGAAAGCAGAATAAATAAGTTTTCCATTGATGTGTGACTTGTTAGAATAAGATACAACTATTTGAAAATCTGGAATCTGAGGGCTTGAAAAAATTAAAACACTGAGAAAATCGCCTTTAAGGTTGTCTAAATTAAGTTCTTAGCAATGCATATTACTAGTCAAAAATTACGTTTTGATATATTTACGGTAGGAAATGTACAAAATATCTTCATGGAACATGATCTTTACTTAATATCCTAATGATTTTTGGCATAAAAGAAAAGCGATCATTTTGACCCATATAATGTATTTTTGGCTATTGCTACAAATATACCCGTGCTACTTAAAGGGGTCATCGGATGCCCATTTTCCACAAGTTGATATGATTCTTTAGGGTCTTAATGAAAAGTCTATAATATACTTAAAAATTCTTAATGGTTGTGTAAAACAACACCCTTTTTACCTTGCCAAAATCAGCTCTGCAAAAATCATCTCATTCTGGTCGTGGCTGCTTTAAATGCAAATGAGCTCTGCTCGATTTGAAAAAGGGGATATTATTTTTACAGATTAATTAAAAACCACTGCATGGATTTTTATCATTATAGGGTAGATTTGTAGATACACTGCCAACACACAATGTTCAAACAATATGTAAAAGTGAACTTAGCATCCGATGACCCCTTTAAGACTGGTTTTGTGGTCCAGGGTCACATATTGTAATTGTAAATACAAGATAAACAGGCATATTTTGACATCTTCTGCCCAACACAAAGAACGGTAGCATTATTTTAGATGTTGTTTTACAGTCTTGTTCCTCATGTACATACTATGTACATATTATAGTAATTATAATAACTAAGTAATAACTAGGTACTAACACTGAACCTACCCCTAAATCTAACCCACCCCATGTACCTACCTTATATTACCAGAATTTTCTTAGTTAGGTACACTGTAAGTACACTGTAAGTACTATAAAGTGCAACCCAAAAAACTATGAGTGCCCAATTATGACAAAAATTATAATTGTTATTACTTCCCTTGAAACTGATCATAATTAATTTGATCTATAGAGTTATAATTAAAAAAATGTAAAATGTTGATGTAACTAGACAAAACAGGCTGAGAACTGTTTCATACAACAGTAAATCAAGACACATGATTCACATTTGCCCTTTTAGCAGTATGATAAACAAAACTGTTATTCAAATGCTGAATAAATTATGCAGAATGCCAGCAACACTACTGCACTGGAATGCTCTCATGCCATTATAACCACTGAAGCTGTCACTGCAAGTTTACAGAGTTTCACACCATTGCTTGAGTCCTTCAGTTCAGCGCGAATTCACTGCCTGAATTCTCACAAACACTCACAATGCAATAAATGAAGCTGTCCACAATGCAGAATTAATCTCTTATTCACACTGTCTGCGCCTTAATGAATTTACGTGAATGTAGCCGTTTTGTCACATCTAGTGAATCCAAATTACTCTCAAATTACAGATGATGCCTTTTTTGGGCGGTGTCAAGTGATGTTTACACTTATTTAATCATCTGGTACTGTTCATTTTGAGCTCACAATTGTACTTTTCATCAGCCAAAGCAGACTATTTATTTACTAGGGCTGCCCGCTAACTGTCAACTAAGCATTAGTTGATGAAAAGAAGCTTAGTCAACTAAAGGTTTATTAGTCGGTTAGTTAAAGTGCCAAATTATTAAAGCGCCAAATATTCGCCTATCATTCATCTACCTCAAATGCGGCTTATCATTTTTAAATTGAAATATGCAAGTAGTACTTTACATGGCTGCTCATTCTAAGGTTAACCTTGATAAATGTACGCTATTAAGTGTTTGTGCGGAGTGTGAAAGCTATTAATACACTACTGCATTACATTGAGGTGCAGGCACGATCACTGGCATTTTATTCTTGATAACATTGGAAACAACTTAAAATACTCCATTTTTGCTCAAACAGATAAGAGTATGATAATATATCATTTGAAACTGCAAAGGGTCTACTTTTATTTGTATATACTCACAATAACAACAGAATGGAGCGCTTTTGTAAAATAAAGAAAACAAACGGTGTTTCGTTTGGCTGTACAGTTGAGGTCAAAAGTTTATATACACCTTGCAGAATCTGTAAAATGTTAATTATTTTACCAACGTAAAAGGGATAATACAGAATACATGTTACTTTTTATTTAGTACTAACATGAATAAGATATTTCACATAAAAGACGTTTACACGTAGTCCACAAGAGAAAATAATAGTTGAATTCATAAAAATGACCCTGTTCAAAAGTTTACATATGCTTGGTTCTCAATACTTGTTACCTGAATGATCCACAGCTGTGTTTTTTTGTTTAGTAATAGTTGTTCATGAGTCCCTTGTTCATCCTGAAGAGTTAAACTGCCCGTTGTTCTTCAGAAAAGTACTTCAGGGCCCACAAATTCTTTGGTTCTTCAGCATTTTTGTGTACTTGATCCCTCTCCAAAATTGACTGTATGATTTTGAGATCCATCTTTTCACACTGAGGACAACTGAGGGACTCATATGCAACTATTACAGCAGGTTCAAACGCTCACTGATGCTTCACAAGGAAACACAATGCATTAAGAGCCGGGGGATGAAAACTTTTTTGAATTTGAAGATTGGTAAATGTAACTTATTTTGTCTTCTGGGGACAGCGGACAGTTTAACTGTTCAGGACAAACAAGGGACTCATGAACAACTATAACAAAAAAAAAACAGCTGTGGATCATTAACGCAACAACACAGTATTAAGAGTCAAGCTACGTGTGATTTTTATAAATGCAACTACTATTTTTTCTTGTGGACTATATGTAAACAACTTTCATGTGAAATATCTTATTCAGGTCAGTACTAAATTTTATTTTGTATGATCCCTCTTATTTTGGTAAAATAATTAACATTTTGCAGATTCTGCTAGGTGTACGTAAACTTTTGACTTCAACTGTATATTTAGACATTATCAAAGACTATTTTTTAAAATGTTTAACTGAAATGTCAATTTTTTGCATTATTACAGTAAAACCTGAACACAGAAAAAGGATTTTGTTACCCATAATCCGATTCAAACATAAAATAAAAAAATTAAATTCTTATAGCAGTCATTTTTGACCAAGAATAGCAGAAGTGCGACTCTTCTTTTAAAGACCATTCAGTATTTTTGAGTCATGACCAGGACTGCATTGTATTCAGATACTGTAAGTGTCACAAAAGTCAGCAAGTTTTGAGCCATTCCGATAAAATAAAATAGTTTAAACAATAGTTTCGGTCACTAATGACCAGCACCAAAGGGTTAAAGGTGAAGAATGCAGTTTCTGTGCTACTACTGTCACCTAGCAGAATTACAAAATCGAAGCATATTTTCAAAAAAATCGTACACTCATTATGCGCTTATGGTTATTCTTATTCTTACAATACCTTATTATTTTATTTAAGGCTTGACAGTAAAGAGCTAACGTGTAGCAAAAACTTAATTTAGCTTACCTGTGAAGAAGAAATTGCAAGTTCACCATCTCAGTTAAAGCTCAAACATTCTATCAAATTCCTCCATCTTGTAAAAAAAGAATCGCCCATGTTTACTCTTGTTTTACTCCGTTGTCTGTCTGTAATTTGGCAAGTCTTTCAATTTTGGCTAGCACTTCTGTAACCAAATTTGAATTTCTTCTCCCAAGTTAAACATCAGCCATCTAAACACCCTCTGGCTCCGCCTACTACAGTATCCACGCCCCCAAACTATCACTATTGGTTGAGCTGGGATGACTGACAGATTGGACCACTCTAAATGTTTTGATGCTACCTGGGAAGCTCAATTCTTACATTTTTATGGGAGATAAACCCATGAACGGCATATTTATAGTAGTCAATGAACAATAAACTGGTTTAAGAGAAAGTGTTTTGGCACAAAATATTCAAATTTAAGTAAAACATACCGTACAGCACACTCTTGTGGATCAGACTGCTTAAAACGCATTAGGACCATCAGTGATAGGCCTGTAGACTGATAAATATCTCACCATCACATTCACACACACAACAGGCATGTGTGTGAATGGTTACAGTGCTCAACCTCTGCAAAACGCGTTGTGAATAGAATAATTACACAGTGGAGTAGACCTAAATTAAATGCTGTAATCGACACTTAATTGTAATTATCTAGTACTACAATTGTCCAATCAACATGTAATTGTCCAGTACTACAGAGTTTCAATAAAAGACAGAATATACGCATAACAAGACAACTCAGGAAATAAACCGTTCACAACGTCTGTCTTTCCTCCTTGTGCTTTTTAGAGTCACGACTAAAGCAGGTCCACAGCATCAGGGTGAAATTCAGTTCAAGCGATCACCTCAGCCTTGCACAAAACTCCCTGCGGAGAATCAAACACACAGTCTGAGAGAAAGACATCAGACTCACCTGCTGCACAGTCTGCTTCATCTTCTCCATTTTCGCAGTCTCTTTCACCATCACACCGCCAGGACAGGGACACACATTTCCCTCCGCAGTCAAACTTCTCTGGTGGACACGTCTGCTTGACTGCTGTGGAAAAGACACAAATGTTTGAGCAGGGTAGCCTGAATAATGTGGCAGGCAAATCGTCTGGCAACGACTCATTTTGTTGATCTCACTGCGCTCCTCAGATCTGTGCTGCCTGCCACAGTGAGAAATGTGAGATTGCAAATGTGATAAAAACATATGGGACACCTCTAAACAGAATCTTTGAATACATTTTTCAGCATGTGTTTTGCTTTTTGAAGTCCATTCATACTCCCAGGAGCTGTTCCGGCTGCTGAAGCATATCAGAGGTAAAGTGTTGGGGCAGTCGAACTTGTGACAGTATTCATTAAACTAGATTTTTCAATCCTTCAGAAATAGTTCTAATATGCTGATTTATTATCAATACTGGAAAAACTTGTGCTTCTTAATATTTTTTTGGAACCTTTTTTATTTATTGTTAAATTTAAAAAATAAAGAATATATTGTAACAATATACAATACCATTTAAAAGTTTGGGATCAGTACATTTTTTAAATATCTTTTCTTTTTTTAAAATAACTTAATAATTTTATTCATTAGGGATGTGTTAAATTGATAAAATGTGATTGTAAAGACTCTGGTGTTGCTATAAATTGTTAAATGTGTGACTACTGAAATGTCAGCTTTGCATCACAGGAATAAATTATATTTTAAAGTATATTAAAAAAGAAAAACATTACTTTAAATTGTAGTAATATTTCACAATATTACATTTTTTTCTATATTTTTGATCAAATAAATGCAGACATGGTGAGCATAAGAGACTTCTTTAAAAAACGTCGAAAGTCTTACTGATCCCAACCTTTTTAATGGCAGTGTATATCAATTAATTTGTTTAATTATCTGATAAGTTTATCTGAAATTTATTTGCAGATAAACTCTGCTCTGATTGTAACAAAAATTATATTATCTTATAGTTTTTGTAATTATTATCTTTTTTGTATTGTATGTAAAAAACAATTTTTAATTTGGGATCTGGTTACAAAAAAACTATTAAATGCCAGACTCAATCAATCAATTAATCAATCCATTTAAAAGAGGGATAGTTCAGCCTAAAATGAATACTGTTTTCATTTCCTCACCCTCATCTTGCTCTAAACCTGTGTGGCATAAAAGAAAATAGGTGAAACTACGTAAATAAATGATGACAGTATTGCAATTTTTGCACTAACTACCCCTTTAAGTGAGAGTAAATGGGGTCAGGCGGTGGATCAGAGGGCCCGTGGCCCCCGTTTTAGCAGCTCTGTCACCCTCTCTCCTTCACAGTCACGGCCAATCTGCTCCATTTGGCAGGCTGTCTGTTGATATTAGATTACAGTTTGAGAGGTATCAGAAATGCAGGCATAAATAAATCATCTCTGGCTGCAGCGGCCTGGAGAGCCGCCACAGTCAATGAGTCTGCCGGGGCCATTCGACTGGTCTTATATCATGAAAGAATTCAAAATGGCCCAACATGTTATACCAATTAGCCTGGCCAAGGACGTGTTGTATAAAATGTCCAAAAAAAAAGGGGAGAAAGGACTAGGCTGTCCGTTTAGGCTGTCAGTTTTCTCAATTTGCTCTGGAGTGAATTTATTATTCATCACTGGATCTGTTTCATCATTTCAATGAGTGATACATATCAAATGAAATGTGATTTCTACATTACTGCAGCGCTTGTCAAATTCTCAGTGTCGTTCATCAAGCAAAATAGTCGTCATTTATTTTCCTGACTTTATTATTTTACTAAATTCAGGCCAGCTTGGCTATGAAATAATGAAAACCAACAGTGTCACTTCATAAAACTTCATGACAACCAAAATGCTTTTTTTTCGGAATCTGCATTGCAGTAATGCGGTGTTTGAGTGTGTAGGTTGGAGGGTGTGTGTCAGTATGAAGGCACCAACTCTATGAGATTCAGACTTAGCAGATGCTTACACAGCTAAAGGAAGTGAATTACTGAATGCATTATTGACTAATTATAGTATGAATGCACAAAGAGGAAAAGACAAAGGCAGATCAATGAGGCATTAATGATTTTTAATTTAAGCAATTTTAATGCTTTAGAAACTCATAAACCAGCAAGAAAGAATAAACTGATAGTGAAACATCAACAGGACATGTTCAGTCTGGAGCTCTGTTCCAAAACTAGTGAGCTGTCTTGCTGTCTACAACCTATGCATCTGACATGGAACCTAATAAGTGACAGATTTTAGGGGCTGTCCACACAGAATGCACTTTCCATTTTTTCAATTCACTACTTTTCCATAGTTTTTCAACGTAAACACGCACTAGACAGATGCGTATGACCGTTGCATTTGCCATGTCAAGTTCCAACTTTACACACAGTGCCTCTCATCAATAGCCGGGTTTCCATCCAAAGTTGCGAATTTACTTTGTGCGCAAAATTGGAATATCGCTTAAAACATTTGCGAATAAGCACTGTTTCCATCCAACGTCAAAGAGAACAAAATCGCTACTTCTGATAAACTGGCACTATATATCATTAAAGGAGAAGTCCACTTCCAGAACAACAATTTTACAGATAATGTACTCAACCCCTTGTCATCCAAGATGTTCATGTCTTTCTTTCTTCAGTCGTAAAGAAATTATGTTTTTTGAGGAAAACATTTCAGCATTTTTCTCCATATAATGGACTGATATGGCGCCCCGAGTTTGAACTTCCAAAATACAGTTTAAATGCGGCTTCAAACGATCACAAATGCAGTTGTAAACAATCCCAGCTGAGAAAGAAGGGTCTTATCTAGCATAACGATCGGTTATTTTAATAAAAACAATACAATTTATATACTTTTTAATGCCAAACGCTCGTCTTGTCTTGCTCTGCCTAGACTGTTTTTGTTCCGGTTCATGACAGTTAGGGTATGTCGAAAAACTCCCATCTCATGTTCTCCCTCAACTTCGAAATCGTCCTATATCGCTCTTTTA
>JAHKKF010538347.1:0-17315 GCA_019740295.1 Labeo calbasu
CCTCACTATTGCTTTATTAAAAACACAATATCATTGCTTTCACAGTCTAATCTGTGTGCTGATATGAATATATTTAGTTTAGCACCTCCCTAAAAATGACACATTTGTAGCGTAATCGGTTCAGTAGCATAAATTAGTTCCAGATGTCCTATAAAGCCAATGGTGGTGTGCATGAACACATGAGCATTATAAATAACATGAGACACACTCCCTCTCTTAAAACTGTAATATTACTCTGAGCTGTCTGGAGTCTGATCGCAAGCCTTGTCTGAATCCATTTTGTATGTTATTAAAAGAAATTTTCATACTGCAAAATCTGTGGTATTAACATCCTACTGTGGACTAAACGAGCTCTTTTGAGGTCACGGTGCTCCGTAATCACACCTCCTTTCAGCTTCCCTGCACGAGTGAAAGCAGAAAGAGTAGGTGTGTGATGGTTGTCTCCGAAACGCTCGGTTTTCTGAGTAGGTGTCATTGAGATTCTTTTGAATGGAGCGTTACATAGATCTGCGTCACGAAAGCTCAATAATTGCTGTTTTCTTTTACCTGTGCCACATTGAAAGAGCACTCGGGGGATGTGCTGCTCGATGGCAATGAAATGACTCATGCCTTCCCTCGAGATTTATAATAGTCTAACTTGTAGGTGTCTTTATATGTGGCCAAGACAAACAGATGAAAGTGACTTGAAGTTTGTTTTATTATTTGTTTCTGCAATTAGTAGTTTGTGGGTTTTCAAAACATTTATACAAATGATCTTAGTGCAAACAGTAATTTGTCTTGCCCTGTATATGCTGTGGACATGAATATTTCCCCCCCTTTTTTTAAATACATTTTATTAAATTAATTACATTTTTAATCTCGGTTTAATAATATAATATGAATTTAATAATAGCTAATTTTATTAATATATTATTTTTGTGTGCATTATTTTTCTTTATTTTAAAGGTTTTTTTACTTCGTAGATTTTGTAAGTGTAGCAAAATTGTAATAAACGTCTGTTAGTGTAAAATTTTTGCTTGTATTTTTTTTCTTCCAAAAAAAGTTGACTATGGGGATATATAGTGTGTGTGTGTGTGTGTATGTATGTGTGTGTGTGTGTGTATATATATATATATATATATACATATATTTATACATTGACACCCTAGCAATAGAAAAATATTACTTTTTTATTACCTTATTTTATCTTTTTTCATTAATTAAATGAATAAATTATAATAATGTTATTACAGTAAGAGTATTAGTACAAATAATATATTATAAAAATTATTTTAATATTAATATATGTAGATAATCTTTCTTTTTTATTAATATTATTTGTTAAATAAATTAACTTATTGCTAATTTTATTATATTATTAATATTACATTATATATTGTAATAATAATATTGTAAAAAAAAAATTGAAGTACATAATTGGTACGTTTTGTCAGAACACTTGTTGCTTAATATTAAGGAACTCAGTGATATATAATATAATATAATATAATATTATATTATATTATATAATATAATGTAATTTTTTTTTTTTTTTTTTTTTTAAGAGTTAAATAGTAAAATATCCCTAGACATACACTGACACCCTAGCAACCACCCAAAATAACTGTGGCACTATGCCGGTGAGTTTTGCACTAAAACCTACATTTCTTTTGTCTCTCCAGACTGGATTCTGCAGATGTGGACCATAGTGAGAATGAAGACATTTCAATGAAGAGTCCTGAGACAGAAAAGCCCACCAGGGGGCGCAAGCGGGGTGCTGCAGCCAACCAAGACGACAAGGGCCAGGAGTCCAAGCCCAAGCGGGGCCGGAAGAAAGCAGCCAACACAAGCACTGACGATGCCGAGGACCAGTGGGGTGAAGACAGCAGCATGGCAGAGGCCTCCATGGAGACCGAAGATGAACAGAACAGTCCGCCCAAAAGAGGCCGACGAGGACGGCCCCCTAAATCAGCAGCCAAGGACGAGACTCCTAGCAAGGGCAGGAGGGGTCGCAGGAAGACCGCTCCACCTGCAGATGAAGAAAATGAGGAAGAGCAAGAAGAAGAGGAGGATGATGACGATGACGCAGGCAGTGAGAATATGGAGGTGAAGCCTAAAGGCAGAAGAGGACGTAAACCAAGGTTAGAGGCTGCTTGTATGCATTTGTATTCTTTCTTGAATACCCACAAACCTTTTATTGTTAATATATATCTTTGAAATGGTTATTCGCAGAGGTGATGCAGATGCCGCCAGCGATTCTGTGGAATCCACACCTCAGAAAAGGAGAGGACGACCTCCAAGGACACAGGCAGGAGCTAGGAAAGCCAGGTACATAGATCCATGTTGCTAAAAGCGTTCTGACACTGTGGTCTATACATTTGTCTAGGTCTGTTTCATGGGCTTTATTTGACTCATACAATCTGTTTTAGCGGTGGGAGATCAAGAGCTGCCGCCAACCAGGAAGAGGAGTCTGAAGAGGAGATGGACACAGCCCAGCAGAGTGAGGAGGAAGAGGAGGAGTCAATGGACTCTTCACCTAAAGTGAGTTTCCTTTCCCTGGAACCCCATAGTCATGAAAAAAAACAAGCTGATTTTAAAAAAAAACAAAAATTATATATTGAATGTCGTTCAAATATTAAGATAAAATATCTTAAGTTTGGAGACTTTTGTAGTAATAATTTTTTGAAAATAATACTTGTTTATATGTGGTATGGAATAAAGGGTATTTTTTTATTTTTTTTTAAATGCCGTTCAAAAGCTTGGGATCAGTAAGATTTTCTCTTATGTTCATCAAAGCTCATCAAAAAATGTATTATGAAATATTATTGCAATTTAAAATGTTTCTATTTTAATATACTTGTAAATATAATTTGTTTCTGTGACATGAAGCTGAATTTTCATCAGCCATTACTCCAGTCTTGAGTATCACACAATCCTTCAGAAATCATTCTAATATGCTGATTTATAATCAATGTTGGATATTTTTTTGGAATCTTTGACACTTTTTAACAAGTTAAAAAGAGCATTTATTACAAATAGAATTCTTTTGTAACAAGTCTTTCCTAACATTTTTTGACTCAATTTAACGCATCCTTGTGGAATAAAGGTATTAATTTCCTTTAAAAAAAGAAAGAAAAAATGTACTGATCCCAAAGTTTGAACGGTAGTGTATATTTTAGCACAACTGTTTGTAACATTGGTAATAAATCAGCATATTAGAATGATTTCTGAAGAATCATTTTACACCAAAATCTGGAGTAATGATGCTGAAAATTCAGCTTTACATCACAGGAGTAGAAAACCTACTAGTTTAAACTGCAATAATTTTTCACAATATTGCTGATTTTGTCTGTATTTTTAATCAGATAGTAGATAGCCTTGATGAAAAGACTTCTTTTAAAAAAAAAAAAAAAAAAAAAAATCATTAAAAATCTTACTGCTCTCCAACTTTTGAACGGCAGTGTATATCTAGTAATTATGAATATTTTTAAGCCATGGAAATGTATTTAAAATTTTAATAAATATAAATATAATAATTGTTTAAATATATGATTTAACCACAGATCTACTCTGGAAATCTGTATGAAGATTTAAAAATACAAATCTTTGTCAAGCAGTCATTAATAGGCAATTTAATAATAATTATATTTGTATTCTATTTATATTTAATATATTTATATTTTAGTTATATTTAATTATTTTATTATCATCATATGAAATTATCTTCATCAAGTAATCATAGATAACAAGTCATAAAAATTAATTGGACAGAAATCCCAATTATGTATAATAATTTATGTAATTTATATAATAATTTATTATAATTGTTTAAATATTAGTTCTGCCTAGATATCTGCTCCAGAAATCTGTATGAAGATTTAAAACAAATCTTTCATTTTGTCATCAGAATGCATTTAAATATATGTACGTGTTTTAAATAAATGAATTCCTTGTGCAAATCTACTCCAGAAATAAATCTTTCTTATAACCATAAATGTTATAAAATTATAAATAAGTAAGAATTACTTCAGCTGAAATCTTTACCTTGTGCTCATGAATGAGCAGAAAAATAATGGAAATTAATTAGTATGCAATCTTGAAAATCCTGAGAATATGTGCTGATGTGTTTTTATAGGTGCGACGGAAGGTGGGGAGACGGGACCGAAGATGAGTGCTTAAAGAGACAAAATGCCAGATTGATTGGAGATTGCTATACTTAAGGAAAAAGTCCCGAGGAGAGGAGTGAACTTGTGGAAAGTTTGGACTTTTTGGAGCCATGCATCTGCTTCAGCTGTATTTTGCCGTCTTTTACTGCCGTACGCTTCTGCCCCACCTATCCACCACGACTCGTGGTTTGTTTTCCATTGTTATGTGTGCCGACCATGTGATCTTAATCTTATGAGAAAGAAAGTGTAAATAGTTTTTGGGCTCTTACTTTTCCCCCACCCAAGGTTAGGGAGGCAACTTGTATAGCTTTTACCTCCAGCTTTAAATATATTGCACCAGCTGATCTGTCCAAGTAAAGGAAAAAAAAAATCTGAACTTTTAGCAGTACTGTATGTGTCCCGTGTGTCTTCTGTATATCATTCTGTACTGTGCTACACCAATAACCATTTTGTAGTTCCCTTTTTTTTATTTGTTCGTCATTTTATCCTTTCCTTTTTTTAACCCTTCTCATTTGTGTAATTCTTGTGTGCATATGGTTGTGCATGTGCAAATGTGCCTCTGCAGATAAAAGAAACACTGGTCTGATGAGAAACTCACGTATTTGTTACATTTTACAGCCCAGTATTGATTTTATCAGTGTTTGAAACAGGGAGGAGATGGTACAGAGCATTGGTTTTTAATATTGGCTGTGTTGGGAAACAATTGAAGATTCTCCCTCACCACCCAAATCAGTTTTTCAGTCTGCTGAACCAATAAAATATTCTGTATAAATAACTTGCATATTTCTTATTGGTATTGTTCATTTAGCCAGGGGCATTTCAAACATTTTGATGCGAAAGACCTCAAAATATCATGATTGTCCTTTTATAATATAATGGCAACAATATATTTTCATGTACGTTAAGGTTTATATTTAGTAAAATGTCTTTATTATATTTAATTTACATTTTTAAATGGGTGCGTATATGTGCGCACACACTTCTGGTTCATTAGCCACAGTAGGGAAATAAGAAGAAATATAGCTGCAAGCAATTTAAGGCATTTTAGCACATTAGATAACTAAATCAAATCAATAATTTTAATAGTTTTTGGGAAATACAGGTAATTTACCTAAAACTTTGCATGGTTGTGCTTACTGTTTTTTGAAGTTTTGAGTTTTCGTTTAGGCTTCATAGGCTTTTGGGTATATTTAGACAAGCCCCTTTTCTAAACGAACCCGTTATAGCTTCCCAAAGGGTAAATTTCAACCTTTTTTGATCATTATTGTCCTACAGAGTCCAGAGAATTGCTAAAAGTTCACCGGCCTACGGCGGCCATGATTTTTTGAGATACACAAATTTTCTTATAGACGCTTGTGGCGATTTGGACAAAGACCCTACATACGGATTTTCACGGTTGCATGGTAATGGCAGTTTTTTTTTTTTTTTTTTTCCTCTTATAGTGCCGTTCTTACCAGAAATTTTTGCACATTAAAAAATAAATACAACCTTACATTGTGTCAATCACATTTACACACTGCTTCTGAAACTTTTGTCCGTCATAAAAAAAAAAAAAAATTGGATCAGTTTTAATTTTCTGCGTTTTTGCATCCGTAGCAAGCATTTTTATAGGAAAATATGACGAATATGAAAATAATAAAACGGATACAATAATTTCATACTGAGTGTGCGGTGACCTTTATGAGCAATTTCATAGTTTTGATTTAGGGCGCTGTAGCGCCCCCGTCAGGCAGATTGGAGCGAGCCTTGGTGACACTGTAGATGGTGCAAGTACTAGCATCTCTCCAAGTTTCATGTCGCTACGACTTACAGTTTGGTCTGCCTGATGAGTTTTACGTTGAGATTGCTAATCCTTGGCCATTCTAACAATTACAATAGGGTTATGCGCTACGCACTTGAACCCCTAACAACAACATGCAGTAAATGGTAAAACTGTTTGCACTACAAACCAGTGTGCTCATAATTCAGATAATACATTAAAATAGTATGGTAAGAGACACTGATTTGCAATATCAAACAGCAAAACCAGCTGTTTTGTACAGCTAAAAATAGCTGGATGCGGATGAGACCGGAAGCCGCACCCATAAAATTTACAAATGGCCACGCCCACTCTTACGGGATGAAAAAGGTGAATACAGTTGTGTGAAATGTTTTGTTTTTAATGATAACGATAATCAAACATCTAAAATAAACTACACAATGACATGTTTAGTCCTTAAAATGTTCATTTCAGGACTTCATAATCTGTCCAGGAAATACAGTTGCACTTACGTCTTCAGAAACTACCGATGATTGAGGTGATTAAACAAATCAGTGAATATATCCGAGGGTCAACAGGATCTACAGGTAATAAAAAATGTAATCTCCCTCAGTTTCTCATGCAATACATTCTCTACAGAAAAAAAAAAACGGTTTCAATCCATTCGAGTGCACTTCAAATCAGATGACTGATGACTGGAGATGGATCTTGTGCTTTCGACGTCCTTGCCGTTGCTTTATAAATCTGCATACATCATTTCAAGTTTGAGAACAGTTGGTTTTAAATGATCACTTAACAACATATTTTTGTAAGATGTAGCAAAAATTGTTTTTCATGCACTCATTTTGGTTACACCATCTGCTGACCAGCTGCTGTGGCATTTACTTCAAAACTGGAAACACATTAGACTGCGTTCAACTGAGCAACACGAAGCAGTTTTTGTACTATTATAACAGCTTTGTGGAGAACAGTAATTTGCATGTGTTCATACACACCCACACTATGGAAGAATTCTACTTAGTGCCAACTGCAACTGAGAAACAATGAAATAAGACAAACAATTCAGTGTTGGTATAAGCAAAAACCCTTAACGGCCATTTACACTGTCAGTAGTCTTGGAGTGATTTATGAGGAATTCATTTATGTTTTATCTATCTATCTATCTATCTATCTATCTATCTATCTATCTATCTATCTATCTATCTATCTATCGTTTTGTCGTTTTGTTATATCGTTCTGTCATCTTTTACAGCTTTTACAAATCACTGCGGGATTTTGTTAAACCATGCTCTTTTGTCTCGCATAACAGCCGTAGTAAAAGTCTGAATCATCTTTAAGTAAATGGAATCCTGCTTAGCCGCAATCGTTTGCCATGTGTCACACTGTGTGTTTATTGTATTGGGGTCACGTGAATGTACCGACCAATCAGAGTAGCGGATGTTACGCCGCACACTAACCCTGTGTTCCCTGCGCTCTCATTAAATTCACTCATCCGTCTAGTTACAAAGGGATATCATATTCGTTCGAGCGAGTCGATTCGTTTGAACCCTTTTTAACTCGTTTGATTCATCAGTGTGGCACAAGTGGCGTTTACACCTAAATGCCCCTGTTTTTGACTGTTTAATAATTAGATGTATAGTTTAGTAGTTATTCATTAAGTCTGATGAAGATTAAGTGTTTTCCAAACTGATTTAATAATATTATAATACTAAAATGCTGCGTTTAAGGTTTCAACATTTAAATCAGTTACCCATTTCTCTATTTTAACTCCCACACGAAGTATTCTTCAAAAATACTCTGCTATTTCACATGTGAGAGATTAATGAATCAATTGAGAATCGGTTCGACCGAAGAACCGGTTCAAAAGAATTGTTCGTTCGCGAATCGGACATCACTCCAGAGTAGGGGTCGAGTGTAGTGAGCATGTATTTATTACCACATCAACAGTGTGCATCCTGAGCCGGTCTGTTGCACACAGTGTCGATGTTTTATCGCTGTCTTTTACTTTCACGTTAATATAATGCCGCGAAATAAAGAAACGAGCTTCCGTCGGATTTGATGTCTCTGCGATTGCAGCCTTGAGAGAGGGGAAAGGTAGGTTTGACTCATATTGTGTATACGACGCTAATTCGAAAATAAACATTGGATGAAACTTTCAATTGGAACAGATACATTGACTTGTATCGCATCACGTCGAGTGACGGTTTTGTGTAGTTTGCGCCTGAAGATAAACAGTAACGCTAATGTGTGAATTGCATGTTCATTGAAGATTACATTTCTGTTGGTGTACTAAACTTTATACATCAACATCAAGGATCGGTGGGATCTTGTATCTAATAGTGTAAAATGATTCCTGAGAAACATGAATGAATGAACAAGTATTTCCTGTTATTTAAGAAACTGAGATCATGTGCACACGTGTGTTTGTATATATGTTGTGTATGTGCATTATTTACTTATATATATACGTATAGTAAACACACAAACAATTATATAAGTGCAAATATATGTAAATGCTATATATACTATATGTGTACTATTTAAAATATCTGCTTTCTATTTGAATATATTTTAAAATGTTATTCTGGTGATTTCAAAGCTGCATTTTTGGCATCATTTCTCCAACCAAATGATTCTAATATTCAGATTTTCTGCTCAAAAACCACATTCTTATTTTTATGCTGAAAACAGCTGAGTAGATTTTTTTTGTTTTTTTGAATGAATAGAAAGTTCAGAAGAACAGTATTTATCTAAAATGGAAATCTTTTGTAACATTATAAATGTCTTTATCATCACTTTTGATCAATTTAAAGCATCTTTGCTTAATAAAAGTATTAATTTCTATAATTTCTTTCCCTCTTATATTATTATACCGACTCCAAGCTTTTAAAGTTTATAGCGTATATGTCACAAAAGCTTTTTATTTCAGATCAATTCAGATTTTTGGATTTTTCTGTTCATCCTTAAAAATGTACTCAGCTGTTTTAAATATTGATAATAATAATAATAATAATAATAATGTTTCCTTGAACAGCAAATCAGAATATTATAATGATTTCTGAAGGATCATTTGAATGGAGTAATGATGCTGAAAATTTAGCCTTGATCACAGGAATAAATTCCATTTTCAAATATATTAAAATAGAAAACAGTTATTTTAAATAGTAAAAATATTACTGTTTTTGCTGTACTTTGGATCAAATAAACGCAGGCTTAGTGTGCAGAAGAGACTTCTTTTTTTAAAAAACACAAAAAATCTTACTTTTCAAAAACTTTTGACTGGTAGTATACACACACACACACACACACACACACACACTAGTCTGCTGCTGCATACTATACTACTATTAAGTTCTTCTAACAAAAAGTCAAGCTTAGATTTATTAAAAGAGTCATTAATTTCAATCTGTTATGGGAAACTTGCATGGAGTTGTAAGACATAGTAAATCTATTAACGGATATATTACTAAACAATGAAACTCCTTATCGTTTATTCCATGTTTCCATTAGTACTGAGTCAGAGCCTCTGTTTCTCTGTAAGAGAATAGTGGTCTGGTGGGTATTGCTTGTTTCTAAATTTAGATGCTGCTGTTCAGTATTCTCACAACATCCAGCTTGCAGCTGCTTATATAACGCCTGTCGAGTTGAGCATTTTAATGAATTGAGGGGACAGTCGGATGCAATCTGAGTCTCGTCAGGGCTGTGCGAGGCGATGATGCCGTAGCGCTTCTCTCCCATCCTTCTGTCAGCGGGTGTGATCTTAAAATAGGCTCGTAATGAGGGACCCTCAGAGTTCTCAGCAGAACGGAGCCGACTGCAGGGTCCGAAGGGAGATGAAATCGCAGCGCTCCAACCGGAAGGCCTGCGAGAAAGTCACGATTTTGCTTTGACAGAGGTTTGATATTTTCCAAAGGTACGCTGGAGCGACACCAGGCAGTTGACATCTTTCAATGAGGTGACATTTCTAAGGTCGCCGTCCGCTATCTCTTTATTTGATGCGGTGCGGCCTGGACGACCTTTAATATCGCTTGCTTGTTGACAAGACTCTTAAGGCCAGAGAGCCAGCGCAAGTCTAAAATGACTTCTCAGAAAACAATTGTGCAGGGGATGTTTTGCAGAGGACAGAGAGTCTATGCAGCCCTTGCAGTTATTTATTATTGTATTTCATTTCCAAAAGCACCCATTTGAATCTTTGTGACCACAAATGACTGCAATAACTACAGGCTATTTTTTTTTTTCCTGTAAAAAAATATGAGTGATGCTTGTCTATATGCCAAATTCATCACCATAATGACTGTGAATGCTGCATTGTGGTTGCTAGGGTGTTCTGGATGGTTTCTTGTGGTTGTTTGCTGGCCAAAGTCAAAAGGTTGTATGGAAGCCCATTTCTGCCACTGAATAAGTAGTAAAAATGGTAATTGCAACTCTTTGTCTCACAATTCTGAATTGAACTCAGAATATTGCAAGAAAAAATCAGAATTTGCGAGATACAGATGCAGTTCTGAGTTTATATCTTGCAATTCTGACTTTATTTTAGTTCAGAGTTTATATCTCACAATTTTGACTTTTTTTCTCAAAATTGCATGATACAAACTTGCAATTCTGATTTTTTTTTCTCCAAATTGAGATATTAACTCAGAATTGCAAGAAAAAAGTCAGAATTTGCGAGATAAAGGCACATTTCTGAGTCTGTATCTTGCAATTCTGACTTTATTTCTCACAACTGTGATTTCATATCCCACAATTCTGACTTTATTTCAATTCTGAGTTTATATCTTGCAATTCTGACTTTATTTTAGTTCCGAGTTTATATCTAGCAATTCTGTTTTTGTTTTTTTTGTGTGATGCAAACTTGCAATTCTGACTTTATTCTCCGGATTTAGGTATGAACTCAGAATTGCAAGAAAAAAAGTCAGAATTTGCAAGATAAAGATGCAGTTCTGAGTTTGCATCTTGCAATTCTGACTTTATTTCTCACAATTGTGATTTCATATCTCGCAATTCTGACTTTGTAAGTAAGTAATTGCAAGCTATAAACTCAGAACTGTGTTTGTATCTCCCAATTCTGAATATTTATTGCAATTGTGAGTTCATATCCCCTCAATTCTGACATTTCTGAATTTTGACTTTATAACTTGCAAGGGTGAGTTTATACCTCGCAATTTTGTTAAAAAAAAAAAAAAGTCAATTGCGAGATATAAACTCCCCCTTGCAAATTGTCAAGTCAAAATTCAGAAATGCGAGATTAAAAAAAACGCAGTCTGAATTTGCAAGATATAAATACAGTTTATATGTCGCAATTCTAACAATTTCTCGCAATTGTGTTTATATCACACAATTCTAAGGAAAAAAAAACTGCGTCTACGCTGAGGCATGACAAGAGTTGTTTTTTGCAAAACTTTTATGCATTTCGGCTGTTAAAGTTACACCAAACCGGCATTTTAGGTGCCTGGAAACTTTCGACAACGAATTTCAAAGTACAAGTTTTTGAAAAGTATACCATTATCGTGTGTTTGTAAATTCTGAAAACGTGAATTTGTGAAAACTGTAGGACTGTGCAAAAAATCAGATGTGATTATCATCCGCATCTCGTCAGTAAAGCCGTTCTGTGATTAGTCGTAAATGTCCATCGCTGACAAGCTACGCAATATCGCGTTCATCATCAGATATGTATCGCCTCTGCTTATTATTTAGCTTGTCAGTGAACTACAGCTCTGTGTAGTAAATGCCGCTCCATCTGACATCACGTGATGGAGATTTACGACTAATCACAGAACCGGCATTACTGACAAGATAATTGCATCCAATTTTTTGCACAGCCCTAGAAAACGGTGACATCAAGTGCATACTTCTTACATGTTCATTCTGTAGAAACACGTATCTGTGCAGGCACGTAGTGTTTCTTTACAAAGTGACATCACTGGCCATCTACTGGCCTGGCATGCATAATACAACATTTTGAGTAGTTTTCACAGTTTATTTTGATCGTTTTGACAATGTTGTTGTCTAAACATGAAACTTTTTAAAAACGTAAAGGAAAAATGTTTCACTTCTTAATACAATCATTGTTGTGTAAATGTGCCCTTTAAAAAAACTTTGCATGTCTTAACTTTATCCATCTGGAATTGATTGGATGGTGAGAAATGAACGTTACATACAATTTACTGAAATAATGCCTAAAGCCATGGAAAAGGCATTTGTTTAGCCTTTTTTGATAGAATAGTTCACCCCCCCCAAAAAAAGTACCTACCCACAAGTAGTTTGTTCAGAACAAATTTAGCCTTATAGTGTGTGTACACCAACAGCGAATTTAAATTATTATTAATAAGTCAACACAAAGTCGAGAGTGCATGCGAATTCACACCAGGTGACGCAAATTGGGCGCATTTACGGCTGCGGATGTATGGTATATGTCTCAATTGCATCTTGTGTGCAAGTTGAAAACTGTAAACAATTTATGTGAAGTGTTGTTGCGCAAGCCAATCAACAAAGAGCTTATTGACACATCCATTTTCATATGTCCAGTTGTTTTAGAAAATGATAGAGAGTGTTACACGATGAATTGTATTTGCACGAATGACACAAAAAACATCCCAAAAGTAATCTAGATGACCTACTCGCCAATGATTCGTCTGCAGTAAATGGGTGCCGTCAGAATGAAAGTCAAAAAAACACTACAGTAATTCAAACAACTCCAGTCTCATGAAGTTAAATCAGTGGTTTGAAGTTAAAAACAACCTTAATGAAGGATTTGTTTTTTACAAACATGTTTTTATAAGCTGTGACTCTCATTCTGACAAATCTCATTCACTGCAGAGGATCCATTATTGAACAAGTTATATAAGGCTAAATTTCTTTCCAATTCAATAACGTGCACCAGTGAACCGTTCACATGAAAGTGCATTACAAAAGCAGTTTGGATTTTATTTGAACTGTAAAAGATCAATTATGCAAAATGCTACCAAAAATATCCATCTTCTTGCTTAGAAATTTACATTTGTGTTTTCATTTCTTTATTTTGGCCAGCACATCGCACACCTTCTGTCAAGTCGCACACATACGATCGGCCCACATGCTGCTGTGTTGTCTGTTACGGCTCATCTGTGATTTCAGCTGTGGAGTTTCCCCTTTAGGGCAACGTGATTCAGCCGTAGAGCCTTTCAGTTTTTACATAACAGTCAGCAGACTACATTTTCCAAACCACTGAGGCATTATGAAGTAATCTTGTTTTCACTGAAATTTCCCAAAAGGTCAATTGTTTATTCACAATGGCTTTGTTATACAATCCGAAACCACTGTTTATGGATTCTGGTTATTTGTTTAGTAATAGTGAAAATGGGATAAAACGGTCATTGTAGGTCATTCGTACTTTGCGGACTTGTCTAAACCCTTCTGGCAGTCAACATGAAAGTCTCATCGATTCGCTGGCCAGACCATGAGATTATTGACTGAATGTTGTCGTTTGAAATGCAGGAGAGTAGATCAGCATCGAATGTGGATTTGCTTCGAAATGTTCTTTTATTGATCCACGACTTCAGTTCTCCACTAGCAACAACTCAACCAGCTGAAAGGCAATTAGTCTAGTTTTACAGCTAAACACAACACCTTTTTCAAATTAATCTGGTGTCATAGGTCACATACTTGACGATAAATAACTAAAACGCTACCTGTACAGCTGATGGGTTTTGTTTCAAGAGTAGCTGTTATATGACAGCCGAAGCTTTGAAAACAGATCAGAGGTGGCAGCGCAGTTTGAAAAGCGCCGTCCACTCTGCATTTAAATTATGCTGCAGTCTGCAGTGATACAAGCATGGAAAGCCCTGGCTGTTTCTGCTTCAAAGCTTTGTTTGAGATATCTCTGTTGAGGAAGATGAAGTGTGTGTTTGAAGGTGGGGAAATGATGAAGAGGCGTGTGTTGATTGTGAGGCATGAGGCTGTTTGTATTGGACGTCTGGTAAGTGATGTGCAGCTCTGAGGAGGCGTACAGCCTCATCTGTCTGTGCTGCTGCGGTCAAGTGGAAGAAGAGCAACAATTTGCTAAATGATTTTACCTGGAAAGGAGGGGAACAAAGAATTAATTAGAAACACTTCAGCTTCAGCGAGTCATGTAGAGCTCATTGTGAATATATGCCATTAGAGTGAAATTACTGATCCTAAACATAAGAGCCTGATAAAAATTCTCATTTTAGATGAAAATTTCTGATGGCACTTAGTCTTTTGCATCTGAACTCTTCATGTGTGTATATATATATTTTAAATAATTATAATTAAAAAATAATTATACTTAAAATTAAAAAATAATAAAAATAATAAAATATAATTTATGTTTTAATTATTTAAGTAAAATATAATATTTTACTTTTATAAATATACATAAATCTAAAAAATGATATTTAATATTTTTTATGACAATTATATATATATGTGTGTGCATATATATATATATATATACACACTTATTAGATAATTATAATTAAAACATAATTATACTTAAGATTAAAAATAATAAAATAAAGATAATTTATGTTCCAATTATTTAAGTAAAATATAATATTTTACTTATAATAAAGATTATTTATTCAAATTAAAATTATATATAAAATATTTTTTTGTTTTCCATTACTTTATAATAATAAAGATAATTTATGTATTAAGTAAAATTAGTAAATGCATAAATATACATTAGTATTTTATTTTTTTTGTTGTATAAATATATAAATTAGTTTTTAATTTTATGTTGTTTTATTTAAAAAAAATACAGATAATAATTTATGTTCCACTTATTTACAATATAATATTTTACTTATATACTGCATAAATATAAATTATTATATTTACTATTACATTTTTATGACAATTATTTATATATATATATATATACACACACACACACACACACACACACACACACACTTATTAAAATTAAAAATTATAATTAAAAAAATATTTATACTTTAGATCAAAATGCATTAAAATTAAAATTATATATAACATCATTTTTTTGTTGTTTATTATTTTAAAATACCAAAGATAATAATTTATGGTCCACTCCTTTAGTTACAATATAATATTTTACATTTGTAAAAACATAAATATAAATTAGTATTTTTTTTTTTTATTATTATGTTATATGTTTATATTATTAAAAAAAAAAGATAATTTATGTTCCACTTATTAAATATAATATTTTGCTTATACAAATTCATAAATATAAATTAAAATAAAATTAGTGTATTTTACTTGTATGTAAATCCATAAACATAAATTATTATTTTATTATTTCTTTTTATGACAATTTTGCCCAAACAATTGTTTTAAAAAAATATTTTTAATGACTGAATATAATTCTTGGTTAAATATAGCATATTATTTTTTATTAATATTATTATTAATATTTCTATTAATTATTTTGCAGTTTTTTGCTGCTTATTGTATTAGCACATTTCCCCAAATGTACCTGTCTGGTCACAATGATCCAAACAATCATGTTACAGTGATTTGAAATAAAATTATTAAAATTTGTATAACTTAAAAAGTTAATTTGTTAGTGGTATATGTCAAGATTTGTTGTCAAGATTTGTTTAATTTTTAGAATGAAGTGAAATTGAATGAAAAAAAAAAAGAGGCACTAAAATGTTTTTTTTTCCCTTCCTTTCTTTTGTTGTGGTGAAATATGATAATTGTTGACTGTTTTTATGTTATCCACCCAGGTATATCCTCCAAGCTCATACTGCTGTATAAAAGCAACCAATCACAATGTCCTATTGAATTCATTTTTCTAGCTGTGAAACCAAAGCATTAAGCAGAGGGCGACTCAATCTTTAGGTCTCATTTCTTGTCTCTCCTCCTCCCTTTCTGTTCCTGTCTCTGTCTGGCTAAGTGGTGAAGATGCTCTGTGGGGTTTAATAGAGAGCAGCATGGACGAGGCTGCCAGCCAGCTGGAGAGAGACCATGTTCACAGCGTGTACGAGAGGATCGCACCCTACTTCAACGACAGCCGCTACAAAGCTTGGCCCAAGGTCAAACAGTTCCTGCTAGAGCAGGAGCCCGGCAGCATCGTGGCTGATGTCGGTAAGGTTTCACGTTCTGTCTTCAATGTTTCTCAAACGATTACTGAAACTCTCCGAGCGGCAAGATCGATATGCTTTTACCAGTGTTAAAGTCACGCTTTCTTTGTAAACAACCATTGTCACGTTTTCATTCGAAAGATCTGCACTCCGTCTGCTCTGAAAATAGTCTTGTTGTTATTCTGTTGTGTTGGAAAATCTCTACGATTAATGGCCCGTTATCACGTACAGACTTAGCTGACAGCATTTACTTCGCTGCTGTTTGAAAGGAAATGCAATTATTCATATTAAAGTTTAATAAGGATGAATGTGCACCAAAGTTATTGCAGTACGACAGTGGAAAAACAGCCCTGTGAATCATCCATGAGGGAGAAACAATTTTATGCTTTTGATTCATTTTATGAGTTCATTTATATAACATGCACTGATTATTTTTTTCCAATATTGCAGGATGTGGCAATGGCAAATATCTGCACATCAATGAAGACATCTTCAAGTTGGGCTGTGACGTGTGTCGGCCGTTGGTGGACTCTGCGTGGAGTCGAGGTCACGAGGTGCAGCTTTGCGATGGCCTGTGTTTACCCTACAGAGATGGCTGTTTTGACGCAGTGCTCTCCATTGCAGGTAATGCATTCAAATAAATACTTTAAAAAAAATTCAGGTCATTAGGATATTAAGTAAAGATCATGTTCCATGAAGATATTTTGGAAATTTCCTACCAAATATATCAAAACTTAATTTTTGAATAGTAATATGCATTGCTAAGAACTTTATTTGGACAACATTAAAGGCGATTTTCTCAATATGGCAGGCAACGCATAGACATCTTAACGTGCATCATTTTAATGTTTATTTTTGTTAGTTATTTTTATTTTATTTTATTTTTTTCTTCTAAACCTGCTTCTTAACCATAATATATATATATATATATATATATATATATATATATATATATATATAATGAATAATAATAATAATAATAATAATATCAATGAACAGTATTGATGTGGGACATTATTGAATTGAGACTATATTGACTGAATCAGTATATTATTTTTATTACAATTAATTATTTCCAAAAATTAAAATTTTCAAACATTTAAATAATTTCTGTATGTATATATATATTGAGTATTGAGTATTATTATTATTATTTTGAATAATAATAATAATAATAATATCAATTAACATTATAGAATTGAGACTATTGACTCACTGAATCAGTATATTATTTTATTCTAAATATTTTTTTAAATAAATATTGACTGAATCAGTATATTATTTTTAAGTGTAAATAATTTTTTAATAAATAATTTTCAAAAATGTAATGATTTCACAATCTAT
>JAHKKF010538352.1:11182-50895 GCA_019740295.1 Labeo calbasu
GTGATATAAACTCAGAATTGCAAGATATAACCTCAGAATTGCGATATAATTGTGAGATATAAACTCAGAATTGCGAGATATAAACTCAGAATTGAGATCTAAACTCAAAATTGCAAGATACAAACTCAGAATTGCGTGAAATAAACTCAGAATTGAGATATAAACTCAAAATTGCGAGATATAAACTCAGAATTGTGTGATGTAAACTCAGAATTGTGTGATATAAACTCAGAATTGCGAGATATAAACTTAGAATTGTGTGATATAAACTCAGAATTGCGAGATATAAACTTAGAATTGTGTGATATAAACTCAGAATTGTGTGATATAAACTCAGAATTGCGAGATATAAACTCAGAATTGAGATATAAACTCAAAATTGCAAGATATAAACTTAGAATTGTGTGATATAAACTCAGAATTGTGTGATATAAACTCAGAATTGCAAGATATAACCTCAGAATTGCGATATAATTGTGAGATATAAACTCAGAATTGCGAGATATAAACTCAGAATTGAGATATAAACTCAGAATTGCAAGATATAACCTCAGAATTGCGATATAATTGTGAGATATAAACTCAAAATTGCGAGATATAAACTCAGAATTGTGTGATATAAACTCAGAATTGAGATATAAACTCAAAATTCTAAATCATTCTTTTAACTTAAAACACAAAAAAATACCAGAAAACATAGAATTAAAACAACACAATAAAAAGAAAACTTAGGCTGTTAATAAAAAGTCCTAACACAGTCCTAAAGAGTCCCAGAGTGCTGTAAAAGACTAAACAAAGCAAATTTAATTGTTAAGTAGTTCTAATATGTAAATCTATAATAAAGTAATAAATAACAGTTTGTTGATGTATTGTCTGATATCTGATAAAAGTGCTTGAGGGGTACAACATTATTGTTTGATCCTCAGACAAAGGACTTCTGTCTGTGAGTGTCTATTTACACACTTTGACTAACTTGTAATCTAACTTTTGTGATTAATGAAATGCTGTTGAAACGTATATATACTTACAAGTAAAAATGGACTTTTAAGAGCTCCCCACCCTTTTGTTTGGACTTCAGGGGGTTCAAGCCTTAATTATGGGGATCTGACCCCCCAATTCCATCCTAAATTAGCACCCTGGGTTGCTTGAACAGAAACCGTTGTTTAGTTGATGAGGCCAGTTGTAAAGAAATCAGTGGGCTGAACTTGTCAAGATCTCATTGTTCCAGGAAACATCACTGTAGGCCACGTAAGTTCAGACCAGAGCCAAGCTGTTTCATGTCAAGAAGGTGCATTATTGAGATTGCATATTAAATGTATTAATAGCCTCGTCCCTCTCCAGTGGGAATTGTTTTCATTTGGAAACAATTTAGTTGGCTTTTTTCATTGTTTCCTCAGTACCACATTGGTTGGAGGACGATGAAGGCCGGGTGGTGGTCAAACACAAAGCCAGATACGTCAAGAGAGCAGGTCTGCGTTTGCCAGCTCTGGGTGGATTCATCAAGAGGGTCATGGTACGTACAGGGCAGCTGTGCACTGGGAAAATATCTGCACTCCATTTAAGAGTAAAGGGGGAAAGCTTGGAGAGGACATCGAGCCGCTCGCAGGCAAAGCTGGAGTGACTCAAAAGTTTGCTGAATGCATTCGATGTTGAAGAGGATGGGGACAGGGGCTCATAAAGTGCAGATTCTGGGAAAGCCATTTGACTTTACTGGATTTCACAGAGCATATAAGCACTCAAGGCAAACAAACTGCAAACCAACACTGTTTAACACGCACCAAAAGAGTTTCCATACCCCATGTCACACAATAGGATGCAGAATGAGCTGACAAAACAGTGTGGGCTGCCATGTGGGACCGGACCTTAAGAAAGGCTGAGGTTGAAGGGTTGTATATACAAGCGTGGATACGCCAGCGATATCCACAGTGGACACGCTTAGCATTGGACGTAATTGGTTCCAGTTTCTTTCTGACAAAGACTCACTTTTCTTCTTCCCCTTTCTTCACACAAACAGATAGACAGGCCGAAACGAAAAAACACATTGATTTACCAAGCAAAACACAAAAGCATAAACAGAGATAAAAGTAGAATGACAGTATTTGTAGTCTTTGTCATGTGAGGTTCAGCGGAGAGCATGATGAGTTTGTTCTAGACACAACTGCGGGCTAAAAACGCACTCCATTACAGTGGAAGACGGTGTACGGAACAAACCGATTTCCCTCAGGATTGTACCCAGCTGCACCTCAGATCTTTGACACGGACAGAGACAAAGACGTCGAGTATGAATCCACTACATCTTTCCATAACAGATATTTATATCATCCTAATAGGGAAAAAGTGTGTGGCGTGAAGTTGGAGATGCTTAAATGATCTTTATTTCTGTTGACTTAAGCAGATGTCTCAAGATTTGCAGAAAGCAAAACATGGCATCTAAAAAAACATAAAGCTCCAAAACAGCTCTAGAAAGACTCTTAAAGGGACAGTTCACCCAAAAATAAACATTTTATGATCATCTACTCACGCTTATGTTGTTCTAAAAATGACTTTAAAGGGATAGTTCACTCAAAAATGACCCTCAAGCCATCCTAAGTGTATGTGACTTTGTCTTTCAAATGAATACAGTCGGAGTTATATTAAAAAATATCCTGGCTCTTCCACGCTTTATAATGGAAGTGAATGGGTGTTGAGATTTTGAAGCCCATTAAAGTGCTCCAGGGGGTTAATAAAGGCCTTTTGAAACTGATGTGTATGTGTAAAACAAATATCCATATTTAAAACTTTATAAACCGTAATCTGTAGTTTCATCTTTAGTTCAGTGTCTTCAGAAACTAAAGATTACAGTTTATAAAGCTTTTAAATATGGATATTTTTCTTACACAAATGCATTGATTCACTTCAGCAGGCCTTTATTTACCTCCTGGAGCCATGTGGAGCACTTTCTATGATGAATTAATCCACTTTAATAAGCTTGAAAATCTCAACAGCCATTCACTGCCATTAAAAAGTTTAGAAGAGCCAGGACAAACTCCGATTGTATTCATCTGAAAGAAGAAAGTCTTATACACCCGGGATGGCTTGAGTGTGAGTAAATCATGGGGTAATTTTCATTTTTGGGTGAACTCTCCCTTTAACGTTCAGGACAACAGGAGGGTAAATGATGACAGTAATTTAATTTTTGGGTGAACTACCCTTTTAATGGGGTATAAAACACAGGCAAAGGTTCAAACCTTGAGTCTATTGAAAAAGATCAGATGAATAATGTACAGAAACATAAATAGTACACCCAACCGTATCTTGTTGACATGAGACTTACTTCAGCTCTAAGCTGCAATATTCTTTCATCAAATGATCCTCCCTCCTAAAACTGAAGTCTTTTGCTTTCAAGACATAAAAAACTGAAAGGACATGTTACTCGTTTATCAAGTTTTCATTACACTAAAACCTACTTTTCATGGATGGACAGCAGCCAGAGGCAAACTTCTCAGGAATATGATTGAAAACATTTGCGAAATCAAAATGAGAGGTCAAGAAAGCATTGATCTTATATGGCAAGTTGGCACACAACGACTCGGTTTCTGAAAACCCTCCCCTGGGAGAATGTGGAGGAAAGGATTTACTGTGCTGTGGTTGCCCAGCCACGGCCCACATACCTTTAATGTTGCTCACAAGAGCTTTCTCCACCTCTACTTAATCATTACTACAAGGAACAGCAGTGGTATGCCATTACAGCTGGGCAGAGAGAAAATCCTGGTTTTGTCTCCATGAAGTCTCTCTCGCAGCTTGATAGTTTGGAGACACCTGAAGTTTTATACGAGGAGCAAAATAGAGAGCTGCATGCAACTTTCTTGACCACACTGTTTTACCACTGTCTGAAAGTGTCAATTATCCCAACATGCCCATGAGTGGATTGTGAGATGCCGCATAGGAGCGCGGCCTCAAATATACCCTCTCAAGCGAACATAATTGATACAAATGTGCAAGTTTGGAGCACAAGTACAGGTTTAGGTGCTGAACTTTTGAGTAGACTGTGGATAACAGTAATTAGAGCAGTTTTGGGAAGACACGTTCAGGCCGGGCAAAGCGGCAATCTGCCGCTCGTACAAACATAACGTCACGCAGTGCATCTCAGCTCCAGTTTAGCACACACTTCACATTTTTGTCATGCTCCTAAAAGAAATAAATAACTTAATCTGACCAAATATAGTTTCTGAATGTCAAAACTACTCAAGACAAACCTAATATGACTGCTGGAGCTATTCCAGTTGTTTCCACCCTTGCTTCCTCTGTGTAAATGCTCTGTTCCCTCTGCACAATGACAACATGCAGTGACATAATCTATAATGTAATCATAAGACATGTTTTTCCTTAGGGTTATTTCTCCCATGTGCATGAGTCATCAATGATTTAGATTATTGCATAGAAATAACGAGCCTAAAATACAAATTAAGTCAATAAGGTTTGGGATTCGTATTTTATAAGTTTAAACTTTGATGTCATTTTGTGCCATTAACATGACACACACATCACGTGGCTTTTCTAAAAAGAAAATAATAAAAACTCTGTCAAACAATAACACAAGTGAATGAAAAATCATATAGTGTAACCTTAAAGGAGGGACCAGAGCAGTGCTTGATGATTTTCAAGCGACATTTTTTAATGAAAAAAATATATAAAATACTTTATTTACTGTATCAGTTAAAATCTCAAGTTGAGTAATTACGGTAAAAAAAAAAAAAACATTAATTAATCAGAAATGGTATTAACTTTGTCATGCAGTAATCAGAATAATTGTCTTATGATTATATAAAATATAAGGGCTGGGTTTTGACACAAATTTCACGATTTAATTAGATTCTGATTCACAAGCTTGCAATTTGATTCAATTTCCGATTTGATTCTAGTCAATTCAATATCAATTATTTTGGATATATGTCAGGTACAATACATGCCAAGTTTTCTCAAGGAAAAAAAATCTCTCAACTAATGCTGTAAAATATACATGAGAGTCAGTTGGTACTACATGTACACACGTTTTTAAATACTCAGTTAAGTTTTTATAATAATAAAGTTACAATTACATGTTTTTATATATGCTGCATTTTTATTGTGTACAAGTACACACACACACACAAAAAGTTCAGAATCAAATAAGATAATACAGGGCAAAGTGAAAGTCCATTTAAAAATCACAATGTCCAATAAGATTCTATAAATCAATAAAAAAGTCAGGAGAAATTAAAATCCTATTTAAAAAAAAAAAAATCCTACAGGACAAAGTGAAATTCCATTAAAATGAATCAGACTGTCCAATAGGATTCTAAGAATCAAGTAAAATCCTACAGGACAAAGTGAAATTCCATTAAAATAAATCAGACTGTCCAATAGGATTCTAAGAATCCAGTAAGATTCTAAAGGATAAACAAAAATTCCAGTAGGTATTCCAGTAAGGGTAATTACATTAATACTTCAATTCGTTTATTGAAATATAAATTTGAATGGTGGCTGTCATGAAAACTTGATTTGTTGATTTATTAAAACATAAATTAAACAGTGAAGAACAGTAAAAATTATAATGAATATGTTATATGGTGCATATTTAGCGAAATGCATATCTAGCTGACTAGCAAGTCTCGGTAATCAAATATGTTTTTTTTTTCTGAGGTAAATGTGACGTTACGTGACATATTATTTACAAGCTGTTTTACTGACCTCTTTCCGCAGTTGAAACACTGAATGAGCAATTACATGATGCGGATTTCGGTAAGTTGTACTCTTTCTTTTAACATACCTTCAGATGTTTACTCCGTGCTGAAACTGGCATTAAAGTGTAGGAGACGATCAGTTCACCGCTTCTCTCGAACTGAAGCGCCACAGCGATCTGTCACTCCATATTAAACAGCGCCAAAACGGCATTTATTGTTTAAATATTGTAAATATATTGAAATGTAAGACTTTGTTTCATATCAAAAAATGACAAAGCATGAGTTTATTGCGATTTATTAGACTGGAGGCGCGTTAAAATATTCCATTCATTAACTGAAAACAGACAAGACTAATCGATTCTTGGGATTTAAGAATTGATGACGTTTCGTAAAAAATGAGAATCGATTAAAATAAAGAAATTTTCTGTTTTTTTACCCAACCTTATAAAATATATTGCAAAAAATATTTTATAAGAATATATGTTATTTTAATTACTTATTGTTTGGCTCCAATTCATTTCTGATCCTGGATCCAAGCCATATCTAGGCACAAAATATCACAGGCCTATGGATGCTGCTATTTTGGCTAGTGTGCAACCAACTAGCAACTAATCAAAATACCCTAGCAACCCCCTATCCACAGCCTAAAAAAATAATTATCTAGTTTACATCCAACAATCCACTTTTTTTTTTACAATTTCACAATCATGATCATAATCACTGATCATGATTGCTGTTAAGCTCATGGCTTTCCGCTGTTTATGATTATGCACTTCTTATGGTGATTCAGGAAATGTACACAATTGCATTACACTGGAACAAACAATTCTAAAATGTATTTAACTTTATTACACAGTACACAAAACATTAACTTAAACCACATGCTGTGTTTCAGAGAAACCAGAAGACTAAACAATACATACATAACAAAAATGCATTGCTTCCTATTTGTGTCCAAGACTTTGCACAAGAATGTATGTAGAAGCAAAAACAGTACTTTTCCTGTGTGGAGCAATTCCTTATGTCAGATAGGGAAGAGTGGCTACACTTTCGGCCTTGTTTGTTGTCCGGCCCAGCACTGGACACATGGGCTGTGTAACTCTAGTCCAGTTGTGACCACACAGGAGAGGTTCTGTGCGGAGGGGGTCGGCTCCAGAATGGAGACAGATGGACGGAGGGCAGTTCTCACACAGAGAATAGCCTCCACTGTTCCCGTGCTGGCCGCTGCTCACAAAGATCATTGATTTTGACCACGTTGAGTGAAGGGCTTGCTAATATCTCATTTCAGCACTGTCCTCAGCATGACCATGACACCTGTTCGGAGGTCAGGTCTAAAGAACACCTCGACTGGGGGAATCCAATCACAACCCACGCTTTTTTTCCCTTGCTGATTATGCGGAGGTCAATGCAATTTTAAACTTTTAAACTAAAATTTAAACTAGAGCTGGGTCTCATTCTGGAGAATGAATTGTCAGTGAAATGCAGTTTAGCAATTAGCAATAGATTTAATTTTAATTTTATAGTCTAATTCTATTGATCTATTTAACGTACATGAACGACACACACCTCACACGCCTAAAACTTCCCATCACTGCACCTAAAAATAATCTTAAATAATCATAAAAGTTAATTTCAGGCAGAGGGTCATTTCTACAGTCATGATGCGTTTCCTATTGACCCTGCTCAGCAGGAATGACTCAGAATGGGAATCCACCCTTCCTCATGATCGACAGGACAGGAAACCTGGTCAGAGAGGAAAATGACCTGACATTTCACATGCTAAACTCAAGACAGGAAATTCTATTCCAATAATCGTATTTTCATCACTGCACTACTTCCTGTCTTCAAACCTTGACACTTTTCCCTAACAGCTCCTGTTCCCGACTACAGCACATTTACCTTTGCACCAGTGTCCTGTTTCCAGTTTCTTCAATTCTTTGCTTCACAAAAAAAGAGAGGAAAGGAGGGGTAAACAAATCGTAAACAATAGCATAATGGCTAACAGCTAATGTCATGATCTTTAAGCCTCTGGTTAATGCTATTCCCATATTGTAGAGGTCAGAGAGAAAGCTATAAATTAACTTGTTTACATTTTCGAGCTAAATAGCAGGCGTCTTTTCAGCGTCACTTTCAATTCTGGTTGTCAGTCTTGACCCTGAAGAAACTCATTGTACAGCTGGAGCCCTGTATAAAAAGGAAAGGGGGCAACAGCTATTTTGTAGAGGAGTTGCATGGGAATAACATGACTGGAGAGATCTAGTGGTGTACCACTTACGATTCTGTGGCCAAGCTTTTATGGACAATTATTTTTTTTCCTCATTTCAATTGTGCTTAGCCTTTAAAACACTCGCTTTGCATAAATGCAAGAGGGACACCAGAATCAAATTCTGAGGAAAAGGCAAGTAAACAGATCTCGAATAGAAGAAAAATATATTCGTCTGAGGGATAATAAGTCTGTCAGCTGTGGACATTTCGAAAAAAAAAAACTTGAAATGACTGTCCAGATATCAGCTCAGTTGTACCAGTAGGGCGGTTACCACAGCACATAACTGACTCTTGGAAGTTCCCCCTACATACTTACAGATTAGACTGCAAAGTAATCCTGTAAGAGATAACTCATCCCTTACCTCTTACCATCTCCTGCTCCCTCTCACTGCTCAACAAACAACAGGAGAACCAAGAAAATAAATGTAGAGAAGTCTGATTGAAATGTAGTGCTCCCTCTACAGGCCAACAGGTCGCACTGCACGAACACTCTGAATGAACACAGCCATTACATTAATTTGCATGATCTGTGACAAACAAATGACAATTTTAAATAATCAGTTACTTAAGATAAAATGTATTCTTGGCTTTGTATGAGTGCAAATAACTTATCTAATCCTAACTCTTAGGGTACAACCCATATCATCAAAGTATTGATAAGTTGGAAACACTTTGAAATATAATCTCAGCCACTCCTGTCAACCTTCAGTTTTGTCTCTCTTACACCCCGGAGGCACATTACACTGTACCACAGAACTTGTCAGCTCTTTTTTAAACATATTTATAATTCTTAAACTGAATAGAGCCTAAAGCATGCAAGCCTACAGCCCTCATGTTAAAAACACTATTAAAGTGTGAAGAAAAAAGGCCTTTATAAAAACTTCCACCTCTGGCTAAGAGGAGGTGGAGAGGAGGGGGGTGTTATGACCCCATCCTCTCTACCCTGCTCTCCTCCGCCCCACACAGCCCAGGGCAATGTAGCGTTGTAGCAAACATCCCCAGTAAATCTAACCCCCTCCTCCAACATTTCTGAAAAACTTTTGTCCTAAGTGGAGCTGTTCTTCCTCAGCTGTAACACAAATACAGAATGACTCAGTGTGGACGGAGAGAGCCGTTCTTGCCCTGTCATGGATTGTTGGGGTGGGCTGTGGGAGGGGGTCTGTCCTGTGTAGTTTGCATTTGAAGTTGCAGAAGTTCTATATCACGTTTTTATTTAATATAAAGATATACTTTATAAGTTAAAAATGGTCATTGCGTAAAACTAACATACCACCACCCTTCTGAGGTAACAAAAGAAACTGTAAGAATCTGTGTAAAATAGGATTTACAGAAAAATAAAGACATATATCCAACAATGAGTTCACATGGACCAACAAAAACTGAAATAAGGGTGTTGGTAAAGGGAATTATGTAATTATTATAAAAAGCACATGTGAATAAAATCAGTTCCCACGTCCTTGCTTTCACTCTTTGTACTTGCCTTTTGTTTTACATTTCGGTTAAGTGGCAAGTTGTTGATTTCCTAAATAATTCGCTGCACACAAATATTTGCATATTAGGCTATATCAAGCTATAAAAAACGGAGTTACAGAGCGTTTTTTGTTAATGAGTTACAAACTCGACGCAAAATAAACATGCCTAACAATAAAGTTTCAGTCACCGAAACAAACAACCGTACACAAGGTTGCTGATTTGCTTATGAGCGTGTACAAGAGCTCTAGTAAACTTTCAAACTGCGTTGCACTTCTGAGAGAAGTAAAAACTTCAAAAGTTGAAAAAAAGAGCTGGAGAGAAACGCCCATATGAAGCGACGTCTCGTGGCCCCTCCTGCATTTGGGTTAAAAGGAAATGCAGACCGAGTGGGTTTCTTATAGGGCAGCACAAGTTTACACAACCAGAATCTAGCTTGTTACAATTTAAAGTATCCGATTTTACTCGCTGTTTGATTTATCCTCGATTGGAAGATGACCACAGCCGTGGTGTCGCCTTTCTTCGACTTTAGCGAAGTGATCAACAACAAGGTAGGAAAAAAGTTTTAGCGCGATCTGTTTGTGTTGTGGAATGTGGACGATTAGACTTTCTTTCAAGGTTTGAATGGGCGATTTTTAGGCGTTTTGAGTTAAACCAAACAACAACAACTAAATTACAACTGCTTTTATTATTCGAGAGTCATCTTTAAAGTTATAATGTAGCAATGAACGAGACTAACGTACGTATTAGACGCTTGCAGCCAGTAAAGTTCTCAGCTTGGCTTGTTCTGGAGAATCCATAGCTGTGATTTTACAACATATGTGGGTAGTTGACGCATAATCTGTCCGTGGATGTTTTTAATCAAAATTTTAAGTTATATGAATGTTCACGTGAAACTGTGTGCATATATTGGATCATCATATGGCTTGTAATTAATTTTAAACTTAATCAGCATTTGAATCTCTCCAATAGTTTATTCAGAATAACTATGTAGTTAGCCAAGCTAACTTCATTTTAGTTGACACTACATGCATAACAGATGACAAAATGCTTCTTTTAAAATCTTTTGACATGGTAACAGTACATCAGTACATGACAACTTCCACATATATTTGACGTCAACTACCCATGTATGTTTCACATTGCTTCCTTTTGAACTGTTTATGAACTGAAGATTGGAGCAACCGTTTACACCACCTACCAAATGAAAATATACTCAAACCTGACGAAACAGTTTTTTGATTGACCTGTTTGGGTGTAAACGTGAATGGTGTATGAATCTGTGCAAAGTCAGGGCTGTCCCGTGATTTCATTGAATTAAACTTTGACTGAGAGGAGTGACTTAGAAAATCAGTGAGGCAAGCTGGTTTTTGGATATATGAGCTTATTTCAGTGGTTAACCCATAACTGCAGTCGGACATCATTTGTCAGTAGAGTTAATGTGTTTTTCTGTGCTGTGCGGATGTAACATTTAGATCTGAGTGTGTATTTCCACTCAGCTGATTGTTGCGTGAGCCAAACTCTTTTTAAATAGCATTATTAATAGTTTTTTTAGGATGTCACTAAACATAAAAGTTTTGGAGACCAAAAGTTTAAGAATCAATTATGTCTGTGACAGTTATGACCCTGTTTTTATTTAATATTATTATTATTATTATTATTATTATTATTATTATTATTCCCTCATGACAAACTTTAAGCGGCATTATCTAGTTTGTAGGGGTTTCACAAATGATTCAATGTCCACAGGTTTGCAGACAGACCTAGTCTTGCGTCTCATACTGTACGTGTTGGGTTATTACTTGTATCAGACACGCACAGCAGTCTTTGCTTTTCCAAAGCAGTCAAGCGTTCCCTTAGTGGGCATCGAGCCAAGCTAGCAGTTGTTTAGGCCTGTATTTACTCATGGGTTTAACGTGAAGCCAGTGCAAAACAGTTAAGACGTGCTAACCACTCTGTGGCTTTCGAAAACTGAATTCAGTGTCGTCATTTTTCTTTTTTGTCTTTTCTTTTGTAGAACAAAATGCTGAACTACAATAATAACATCCTCAGTGCTCCGCACCCTGTCTCTGTTCCTTGCACGGGGCCAAGTCTGCCCATCTCCAACCCCACCGGGTGCCTGCTGGACAGGAAGGCTGTGGGGACACCCTCGACCGGTGGGGTTTACCAGCGCCGGCACTCTGTCACTTCGGCTAGCAACAAACTCAACCAAAACCAGTTCTTGAACATTGCCAAGGCAGATCCATCCCTGCTCGGTTCAGGGACGGGAACCACCGGCAGCAGCAACAAAGAGAACCGACTTCGAGACCGCTCTTTCTCGGAGACGGGGGATCGCCTGCTACAGAAGTGTTCGGGCCCTGGAGGCCCCAACAGCCAGGTCAACTCAAGCCGCTACAAGACAGAGTTGTGCAGGCCATTCGAGGAGAATGGCGCCTGCAAGTACGGTGACAAGTGCCAGTTTGCTCATGGCATTCATGAGTTGCGCAGCCTAAGCCGCCATCCGAAGTACAAGACAGAGCTCTGCCGCACATTCCACACCATCGGCTTCTGCCCCTACGGCCCACGGTGCCACTTCATCCACAACGCGGAAGAGCGCCGTGGACCTCCGCCAACCCCGTCCCCCCTTTCGGCCTCCAACAAGATGGAGAGGCCGCGGCTGCAACACAGCTACAGCTTTGCGGGGTTCCCCAGCTCTGGAGGCTTGAGGGACAGCCCCACCTCTGTCACCCCTCCACCTATATTTTCCCCAGACGACCTGCCCGAGTGGCCTAGCAGCAACCCCTTTACGTATTCCAGCCAGGAGCTGGCCAACCTCTTCAGCCCCAGCCTGGGCAACGCACCTTTATCCTGCTCCGACCCTTCCACCCAGGCGCCGTCTTCCCCGACGACCCCTTACTACTTCAGGGCCATGTCAGAGTCTCCCCAACTCTACGAGTCTCCGTCCAGCCAGCCCGACTCGCTTTCTGACCAAGAGGGCTACCAGAGCAGCTCGAGTGGAAGTCTGAGCGGCTCCGAGAGTCCAGTCCTCGACACCACCCGCCGACTGCCCATCTTCAGCAGGCTTTCCATCTCCGATGACTAAAGCACACTGAGCCAGACCCCATCCCCCCTTTCCACTGCATGCAGCAGTCTTGGGCAGAGAGGATGAGACGCTAGCACTCCCTCTACCTCTCGCCATTTCTCCGGCGCCCTAGAAGCCGTAGACTTCCCTCCTTGTATCAGCTCCGCTCTGAAACCGATGCAGTGAATTAAGGGATCTTTCTCGTACTTTTTTAACCAGAACAAGCTAAAACTCTCCCGGCCTCAAGACTCTTCTGTTTTCCGGGCCTCGTCTTGCAGCGCCCCTGCTATGTTCTTGGTGTGACTGTGCCAAACACGCAGAGTAGGAAGTGGATTAGCACAATGCTAATCGTGAGAGGTATGAGACCGTTGTGCCAGGTGCCACAGCTGCAGTCAAGTGTAGCGGAGCCAGTGGCACGGTTATGGGAGAGATCTGCGCCCTTCCCCCCTCACAAATTACCACTCTTCTCAAGGACACTCTTTCATAACTAACTAAAGCTCACAAGTGTCATGCTTAGACCTTTCACAACTGTCTTTGTAGACCGGCTTAAAGCAAAAAGAGGAAAAGAATATGGAAAAAAAGACAAGTGCCTGGGGTTAAGTGTTGGGGTGAATGGACCACTGTTTCTTTTATCTTTAGTAACTTTTCTTTTTTTTTTTTTTTTTTTTTTTTTTTTTTCCGTTCCTTGTGGCCTGATTATGTAGCTCTTGTTTTGAGTGTGTGAAATTGCAGATTACATCAGTCTGCAGGAAGGACTTCTCTCATAAGGGTTGAATGAGAATGGAGCTCTGGAATATTACGGGCACATTCAAATGTTCAATCAGGTGCTACGTGCTCCATGTCTCACCTACAACCAGCACAAACCCCTGAGATGGGATGTCTCCACTCGAAAATGAACAATTCCTTACAATTTGTTGTTGATGTTGTCATTAGTGCCCTTTTTCCCATTAGTTGCTGGTTACTTAAAGTTTGCTGGGAAGGGAATCTTGTTATTAACCCGTAAAGACAAACTCTTTCTTCTGTCCCACCTCAAAACGCCACCTTCCCTCGGGCCAATCAGCAAACAGAGGGACAATTCCATCATTCCCAAGGTGCAGTTCAACCTCCTGCAGCTTCACTTTCGTTCTTCATGCAAGCACGCTTTTTTCCATAGATTCTGCTCAGAGGAGCACTTTGTAATTTCGTCGTCTTTCCACCTCTTGGTTTTGATTATTTTTTTTATTATTATTATTATTATGGTCATTGTTTATTATTATTATTAATATTATTATTATTATTATTATTATGGTTATATTATTGTTATTGTTTGAAAACCTTTTAGAACTAAAGGTTTTGCTTGTCACTGCTTATTTAACTTATCAAAAACATATTTATTGGTGATCATATGCATTTTTTTGTTAATTTTGTTTGTATTTATCTTGATAATGAAACGATAGAATATATTTTCTTTTATGTTAAATTATGATCTTCTGTATTAATCTTAAGATTGTGAAGACTTGTCAGCTTTCTTTTTTTCACAGTTTAATATATTGTACTACAATGACTTTTGTTGGCAACTACACTTAAATGAAACTTAATTTAAAGCAAAAAAGCAAAAACAAAAAAAATCCTCTGCATTTTGATTTATTTATTGTAGAGTTATTGTCATTCCCTTTTCCCAAATATTGACTGCAAAATCAGTACTACCATACAATCATTCCTAGATAATAAACTCACAGGAGCGTTAGCAGCTATTTTTACAAATGAAAGAGAAAAGATTTCCCACACTTTTTTTTTTTTTTTTTTCCTTTTGAGGTGAGCTTAGGCCCTACTTGTAGCATTTACATGTCAGTGAAAAATCACCAAACGTTGAGTTTTTTTTTTTTTTGTGAAAAACAGATATGGATTACCAATCCAGTTTACTGAATGCCTGAGCCTGGTGATAGATTTCATATATGGAACAATTTTTTTTTTTTTTTTTTTTTTTTAATTTCAGATAAATAGTTGATCCAAGATGCAGCAGTTTAGTGGCCTTACAACACATGCACCACATTTTACAATACCACCATGAAGTGCTTTTTTGTTTCGAATGTTCGTTACAAAGGTTTAAAGATGTTGCAAGTAATAAACCTCCAGTGTTAAAGCAGTTTATTTGGTTATGGTGGTGGATATGATGAAAGTCAGGCAATAATTGTGACCTAAAGTTCTGTTGTCTTTGGATATTAGGAGCTTTTGGCCTATATGTAAAGTGCCTCTTTTACACATTCCATAAGCAAGCGTTCTTTGCCTTAAGTAAAGCTGGGATGCTTTTTTTGTATGACTTATTGCTTGTATCCTTAGTGGTTTAAGCAATGATTGTCCAAGATGGTTAACAGTATAGACACAAAGAAAGTATCTGAAGATTTGAATGTATTTTTTTTTTTTCATATAAACAGCTATTGTTGTTGTTCACTACAGTAATTTCTATGAGTTTATATAAGATTGATCTCTCTTTTGTAATGACTGATTGCAGTTAAAACCAATAAAACCCATATTTTTGAGAAAATAAATGATCTGGGCTATCATTTTTAAGAAGTATTCATCTTGTGGTGGATGTAAGGAGATGGATGCCTTGAAGCAAGGAAAAAGATATGCATCCTGCTGTCAAATGCAATTAAAATTGAACATTCAATAACTGTAATAATGGTGTGTATATGTCGCACAAAGGCAGAGTGGATGGTTTTGGCTGCACAATATGTCTTTGACTGAATTATACTTGCGACTGACCACTGAGGACGAGAAAACACAAACTTCTTATTTGGTTAGGACAGCAATTTTCACAGAACCCCATTTCTGGATCATTATGGTTTTACTAATCTCTGTGGATCTGGCATCTGTGATATAGGAAAACAGATATTCTGCATATTATCAAACATTTTGACCCATGGTCGACAGTTATGAGGGAGTTCCTATGAGGAGTACGGTCATTGGTGGTGTCGAGAAGGATTGATGGGCTACTGACCTGACTGCGGTCAAACTCCATGGGTCTCTGTGATTACACAGTTCCTAATGGGAAATCTGCTTCTATGGTTTCTGCTGAAATAGTGATGAATTGGGTTAGAGGAGGAAAGATCACAAAAGTCAAAGCGTGACACGTTACATCAGGGCAGCCGTTAGAGTCTGGCCGTTATGTAACTTTGTCCTCAAACAGATTAGGTTAACTGAAAACCCCCTTCAGACACGTACAGTTGATGTGACATTAGATCTCACAGGTTTGGGGGAATTGCTAGTTTATGGTTTCTTTATCTAAAGTGTTCCTAAACACTGCTGTAAAAGCAAATCTGATACGATTTCAGTCCGTACATGCAATAACTGGGCAAAGTTAGAAAATTAATTCCATTGCATAATAAATGATCAAACCAAGTGGCATTTGTTGTAGAGACAATATGTTTGTAAGGTTTTAAGTAATAAAAAAACAGTAAGTTGGATGCAGTAACTGATTGTTGAACCTTAGTGTTGAATGTGCATAATGAACTACATCTGTGGTTATTTTGCTAGAACACCTGTGTGAACTGGCTTCATCTTCTAAAAAAATCTTTGCCACTTGGTTACTTTCTTATGTAATGCAATGACTTTCATACATTTAAGCTTGGCTTATGTGTCCAAATACTTTCTGGAGCCTTGTATAGTACATCAATTCTGAGCAAATCTACCAGTGAAGCAGAGCTCAACACCGTATAAGTTTAACTTGTTGGCACCCAAGTCAACAAAACAGCACTCAAAAATTTTCCTTTTTACTATTTCCATTGTGCAGGTGATGGAAAGACTTGCACCAGTTGCTTGGTATGTTCTGTCAGGTGTACCTATATAAAGAAACCCTCAACCTCCCCATCTTTTCTCCACTGCAGTCACAATCTCCACCCTCGTGAGCGAGGCCACATCCTGTAAAATGTGCCTGTAAACATAGGTACTCATGTGTTCTCATCATAAACAGGAAGCAGGTCTCTTTTTCGCTTGCAGTGCGGCTGCCGTTTAACCTGCGTCTGTGTTTCAAGTGTTCAGACTTAATGTAATTCCTCTCTCAGGAAGTCCTGGAATGGATTGCTTGATGTTTGAGCAGTGCAAACAGACAAAAATGTGCCTATTCTGCCCTTTTCACTAGCCACTAGCCACAGCATGTGTTTGTGAACATGTGAATGTGTGTATATGTAGAGCAAGTGGAAGGTCAGGGTCAGTGATAACTTCAGATTGAAGAGTAACTTGCTTTCTATGAGGTAAGGAGTTCCATGTGAATAGTTTTACTTTCTAATCTACTCTTCATTAAACGTGCCTAAAGCGTATCATCAATGGTGTTATTGTAAAGCTGAAAAAAATAACAAGTTGGTTGTGTCATAGCCAAAATTTCCATGGCCCTGAAGGCATGCAACTAGTTTCAGGTTACAACAAAAACACTGTAAGATGGTGAATATCATAGCAATGTGCTAAAACTACTCAGAGCACCTGAATAGAGACGCCCTATCAACTTTAGACAAACCTCTAGACTCATGAGAGAATGTTTAAACTGACCCCACAACCCTCTTCTTCCTTTTTTAAACTGTACACATTTAGTTTATGTATTGTGTTGAGCAGCTTGTTTCATCTCAACCTGGTTATTACAATTGAAATGTCCACATATAATTGAGAATACATGAAACAGTTGCAGAACCACTTTATTTTAATCACAATCCAAACAAACATGTTACATGTGGCATGAGCGGTTGTAAATTACATTGTATAATTTCAAAATTTAAAGCAAAAGCAGAATGGTCTGACCTTAGTTTTGTGAAATTATAATACATAAAACATAACTGCATGAATAAAAACAGACAGGCTGAATTGGAATGCAAATTCACTCTCTGACAGCAGGTGGCGCTTATGGAACAGCAGTGATACAATGTTTCCTTGGTTACTGCTGTGCTTTTAAATACCATTAATATGAAAAGAAAACACCATTTAAACATTTCTTAAGACAGTCAGTTCCTCTCAGAGACACATTCATATAAACCCCCACCTCCAATTCAGTATTTAGGATCTTCTTCCAATATTTTGCGCATGGTGAAGTGAGTTTGCTCTGCCTGCTACGGTATTTTCCAACCTGATCTCATGCTGAAAACATACTTGTGGGAACTTTTTTTCAAGATGCGAAATACATACCACTATGTACGTTTGTGACATATTCGATGTGAAATGTCCACTGAGTGGTGCTAAAAGAGTGTTTTTTTCCTCGGAACAGATGAACGTACATACGGTACATTTCATGTGATGATGGTTTTGTACATGTCACCGCAGTTCTGATTTAAAATGTCCATTGAGTGGCGCTATAACTCTAGCGCTTCGTGATGTTTTCAAATAACGTACCATCTGCATTACACCCAAACCTACCCGATAGTATGAACTAAAGCGAATGTGACAAAAAAAATGTCTCATCTTTCAGCTCCTTCATCGTGAGTTACGTTTTTCACGGGATTCGTACCCAAGGATTCCTCATTCTAAATCCAATTGCGTGTATTTCCTGAAAGCGAAACATATGGAGCTGTAATCATAACTGTGTACGAAAACAATTACAAGTGTTTGCTGTTTTACTGCCTCTAGTGTTATGTTCTGTTGGGAACTGCATTGATATGTACTTATTGGTACGTATTCCACATCCTGCCAAAAAGTTCTCACAGGTACATTTTCATCATGAAATAGTTATTTTCTCCTCTTTGCGGTTCATCTTCAGCATCTTTGGCTACTGTTAACGGCTACATACAGTTGGGTTATTTGTCCAGGTAAAGAATTAATAGTTGTAAAAGCTCACCAAGCATTAGTCAGAAACTGCCAGGTTTTTAAAGTATTACACTGAGAAAAATTCAATCATAATAATGCCCAGCACTAACTGCATGTGAATACAAGTTGGTCGAAACTTTTCACACCCAGGATCAAGAACTTCTCCCCCTGACCACTTACTCTAAAGCTGTTCAGTTATACAATCCACTAGTCATGAATATTAACCTTGGCCCCCTGGCTGTTTCCACAGTCCATCACATGGTTTCTTTTTACCTCTGCAGAGCAACCTTTGACCTTCACCAAGAGCAGAAGAGAATGACAGAAAAGCGTGTTAAGAAGAAAAGATCTGCGGTTTGGAAAAGTTTCAAGTTGAAGGTGCGCTGGTAGTGGAACCAGGTGCAAAGGAAAGTGTGGTTGTGACTGCACCCAGCCACTGGGTTCTATTTGCAGTATTTTTCTAGCTGCTGAAACAGCACAATGAAGCGTAGAGAAGACCAAGTTAGAAAGCTGAAACTGAGGCTACTTAACCCTGCAACATCTCTGATCTGTACTGTGCTTACTGTTTGGGTTGGACCTAAGAGAAGGACTTTGGAAGCTTCTGGATGAGATTAAGACAGCAGAGAAACTGCTATGTAAATACTGCAGCTTTCAGGGCTAAAAAGACGTCTGATGTGATGCTGGAGGACGAATGCTGAGTATGTGAAGTTGAAGTGAACAAAAAAGATAGAAGCAGCAATACGTGGGTTCTACAACGGCTATTTTGCATGTGTGTGCAAAACTGCATATCTTAACACCTTCAAAAGCGTAACTGTACATTGAGGGGGAAGCATATCTCAAACTGTTTGATCTTGCTTTTGACATTTTACGGGCGTGAGAGTACTGACGCACAATGTCTCTGAGCTCCAAACCACCTTTTCTTCATGTCCTTCCTGCCTCGCATGCTCTCAAACCAGTTTAGAACCAAATTAACCAATTATTATCAAGCAACATCAGGCTTTGATTGCTTTTCATGAACCCACATAATCAGTCATTGTCTTTGATGATATTGAAAGCAGCGTTCTTGCAACTAGATGCTGTAACTGGTCGTCCATATTGATATACTTCAACTATTGATAATGAGATTTGGTGATGTGAGGCAACATGAGTGACTAAAACCAACTGCCGATGTGATGCCAATGAGTAGTGAGGACATCACATGATCACACAGCTTTTGTGACCTCCATTAATTTAGAATATACCATAACATGGGAAAGAAACAGGTCAACTTGGTCATAAAGGGAAAACTGTAGACGGTGGGTGGTTGGAAACCTGGTCTATTTGTGATCGTGTGTGGGTGAAAGTGACGATGACAGAGTAAGTGAGGACACTAGGACCCTCCTGCCATGCCAGAACTGTAATTGAATATTTCCAAAGCGTCATGATCCAACAAGAGTTTCAAACTCAGACTGGCTCCATCAGAGCATTACCTGTGCAAATGAAATACAAAAGAATTATTTAAGGAGTCATTTAAATTTCATACAAGTCAAAGATTCCAGACAATAATTTGGGTATAATGTCTTTCTAGCTTTGTCAAACCATTTAGGAAACATTTCAGGTTGCCATCTGTCTCTTGAGGGCAACAAAACCATTCAACGCACATTCAGGCTCCAACATGTCAGGCAAGAGAAACCAATGATCTGCTTATCTTCTGGATGAACTTTTAAGTAAATGCCTGAAGGGAAATATTGCCTTAGCTCCGTCCACACACTCGGACACGCCCCATGTAGTTCTTATCCATGGCGGGACCTTGAGTAAGCACTAAGAAATGACACGCTCTGATAACCTGCTTTCACAAAATAATCCACGATAACATTGTTGTAACAGACAGACAAACGAAGAACTGATAGCAGCTTTATCTTATGACTGGTTTGAAATGAGTCATCTGTCTGCTAAGGGCACTGCAGAAAAATACGTTTGCAAGAAAATTAAAAAGGAAACGATTGTGATTAGAGATTCGTGATTAATACGGGATCAGACAATGTTGAGATGTTCAGTTGCGGTTTGCAGAGGTGATTTAACTTATTAGAAAGATTCTCACATTTCTGTCAAGATACTGACACGTGACGTGTGAGAAAGCACACCTAGAATAAAACGATACATACACACAGTGCCTGAGGTTAAAAAAAAATTGCTCCTTTGCCATTCGGAACCTACCATCAGAAAAAAAAAACCTTTTTTTAAACCTAAGGTGGCATTGGTAAATCTCCCCACAGATTCTCAGAGGCAATGTTCCATCAAGATTAGGCCTAAACGAAACCAGTCAGGCCTGTTCCTTCCACAGCCGTCCTCGGGGCATGCTCGCTTGCTCAGACAAAGTGCACAAACACAAACATTCTCACCTCGACATAAACACGTGTCTAACAAACCATAAAATCACTTCAACACAAGGCAATACAAAGTAAGCCTAGCAACATAGAGAGTGTACCCTGTGTGTTAGATGATGGCACTCAGAAATGTCACACTGAAAGGATGTGGAAACTCTAATAAAGGTCATGCTTTAAAAATACAGTCAGGGCAGCCACAGAAAATTCTTCTTACTTTTTTAAACCACTTCATAACGTCGTATTCGTTGCATGCTGCGGAAGCAGTTGAGGAATCAGTTGCTAGATTAACACCTTCAGATGATAGGGTTTTAGCACCCACAACTTCTGGTGGAAATTCACATATTCTTGACCATCTGAGTTCACACAAATACAGGAGGACTGAGACACGCTGCTATTTTTGACTGTAAATGAGATCTGGGATGGACAAAAGCAGTGAGCAAGCAAAACATGATTGAATATATTCTTTTATCTGTTTACTTCGTTTTCGCAGACTAAACAGGAACTCGCTTCTGCTGTGTATGGTTTTACATACAGGATTCAAATTAAAACATCACACTGACAACCGCCCTACAACACATTTCAGGGCATTTCATCATGGTCACGTTGACCACTGTTTGATGGAAACTTATGAGTGTGTTGTTAGTGAACACCCATGTGATTCAAATGAAATCAACTCAAATGGTTGCTCACAGCTGTACGGGTGCGCTAAGATGTGCTGTCACGCTCCTGTGAAGCAAACACAGGGTTAGGATGGCGTGCTCTATTGTTTAACAGAGGAGATCAGGCTGTTTTTAGGAGCTCTGGAGAGAGGAGACCAAGGAGGTTAGAGGAAGAGCGGCACAATGAAACTCAGAGAGCTCTGTAAATCACTGCTTAAATGATCCACCACCTGTTTGTCTGGATGTGTGTGTGTATGTGTGTGTTCACTCTCTTCACTCATCCAGCCATCCAGTTTACAGGGAACGTTCTGACAAAATTATGCGATGTTCTTATAACATTATTAACATTTGATTTAAGTTAGAGGGAAAACGTTCTGAGATCAATATTCTCACATGTACTTGATGACCTTTCTAAGGCTACGTTTACTCGAATGTGTTTTTGTTTTTAAACGCATAACTTTTGCTACGGTTACGCCTGTCGTTTACACTACTCCAGCATTTTCGACCCTCGAACGAGACTTTCGAAAACGATACAGATACGTTTTAGTTTGAAAACTCCGGGGTTGCGTTTCAGTGTAAACGGACCAAAACTGTTTCGTTTGTGTAGTGTGGATGGAGATTCTGAAACGCAGTGAAAACGGCAGTGTAGATGAGGATTTACACTTGTGTAAACAGGGCCTACGGACTTTTTCTTAGCAAATTTTATGCATTTTAAAACAAAAACTCATTACTGTAAACAGCATTTTTCGAAAGTCTCCATTTTCATAGGTTCGAAAACACTGTAGTATTGTAAATGACAGGCCTAACCGTAGCAAAAGTTATGTGTTTTAAAACGACAACACACTAGTGTAAACTAGATATTATATAACTAGATACAATATTTTTGATTAAATCCGAGAGCTTTCTGACCCTGCATAGATAGCAACTCAACTGACACGTTCAAGGCCCAGAAGTGTAGTAAGGACATCATTAAAACAGTCCATTTGACATCAGTGGTTCAACCGTAATTTTATGAAGCTACAAGAATATTTTTTGTGGGCAAAGAAACAAAAATACGGACTTGGCAGATGTGTACACCAAATGTGTAGTGGCCTAAAAGGTAGTGCTCGTGAGTATGGTAAGTTCATAAGACTGCAAATGCACTTAAAGTGTGCCATTTGGGATAGGGCCACACAGTACTTACATGTAAGTAAGTCTATGTGTTCATGCTCTAATAGCACCAAAAGATACACTGAAAAACCAATAATGTAACATCAAAAATATAATTCAATACAGTAGTTCTTGATGAGAAGGAGTTCTCTGTTGAAGCTAATGTGCATCACAGAGCCACTGAAGAAACAAAAAATGTTGATGCACAACCCCATGTACCATATTTCACATTAATAGGAAAACACAAATGGTATCCAGGTGGTGGGAAACCTTTTCATGTGCACTCATACATATGAAATTACAATATCAACAGGAATAGATGGTTATAATGAATTACAACCCACTTGTTTTATGGAGTTTTCCAGGAACAAGCAACCTTGAAGGACCTGAATTGGAGGGCGGAGAGTAGGTGTAGATTTGTGGAAAGTAGATCTGGGCTACGATGTTTGTTTAATTGGACAAAATCTCTGCAAACTTTTCTGGCCAGGTCAACTTCCTGTGCTTGGTTTGTCTCCATAACCTGACAAGAGAACTACGATGGTTAAATCATTATTCCTATGGTTTTCATCCCCCATTGGACACATGGTTAGAGATATCTTCTCCCATGTCTTTGCTTTTCATACTCTCTCTTTCTCCAAAGAGTGTTACAAAGGGCAAGAGATTCTCTGGAAAGCACAAATCAGTTTTACTTCCTCTGAAGTGCCGGAAAGGAAAATTATTGTCTTAGTGTGGTAACCTATTCCTCTCTTCCCAAGAGAGTAAAACTTGATTGTCTCTAGAAAGGGTGTACCCATCTCTGTAGGCCTCCAGAATGAACTTTGTTTGCATACCGAATATAGAGATGCGTGTGGATTAACCTAAACAGATCTTGAGACTGTTGTCTTGTTACATCATAACTTCTACATGTTGCTTAACTGGCTTACCCATAGCCAGTGAGCTCAGTGGAACATACAAGCAATTCCCGGACTGTGCGCCATGATTTGATTACTTCCCTTCAGCCCTGTATTTAGTTTGTGTTAATTTGGACCATTGCCTGGCTCTTCCCGTCTGTCCTTTTAACTTTCAACCATACAGTTGCCCAACGTGCATCTTGAGGAACCGTTTTTTTTTTTGATGACCCCTTGTGATCTAAAGGTTGTTTGGTACCCAGACGATTTTGGTCATCCCCTACTCTGTAGCCAAGGTGAATTCTCAAAAATGGGTATTCTGTGGAAATCTCTGTGTTCCTTTTTTTGAAACTCAATCACAAAAACAAGATTTACAGATACCTTGAAAGTCACATGGTGACCTTTTGACAGTGGTCACTTTTTGTAAAAGCTCACCTCAAGTGGTTTTTCTGCTTACTGAAAAGAGGAAGAAAGAGAACGAAGTGACCGCAAATAAAAGTACAGAATACAAATCTACCCAGTGTGATACCTATGCCAAAGGCATTTGAAATAGTCCTACAGTCCATTTTTGTTTGTTGTTGTTGTTGTTTATTTATGCATTTTAAGGTGACTTTTTGGAAATGGGACGTTCTGGACAGGGTGATCATGGAAACCAACAGGTCTGGACTACTGAGTCTACATTGGGTGGTAAAGGTGGGCCTCCCTCTGGGCGCCAGGCGGCTGGGGAATATCTGATATGAGCAGGGAGGGGTTCCAGAGATCAGATTGGGGGGAAAAAAGAGTCTCCAGTGTCCCCTCCAGCTTTGATTTAACAGAAAAAAGCACAGTATAAAAACAGAGGAAGACTGTCTTGAAATGCACACCTTGGTGAAAGCTGCTTGTGTATAATGTATCGAAGGTGGGCCCCTTTTTTGAAATGCTGCCAAGCCTGTGGCCACTATTGGCAGTCGCATTAATCCAGAACAGGAATAATGGCAGTAGAGGAGGAGCCAGAGCCGAAACATTACCTGGCAATTACAGGGGCAACGGGACTGGGGGTGGGGTGGATAGCGCAAGAAAATGCAGAACATATGGGAGGCAACACAAGGGCGGACACCTGACCTAGACGGGTCAAAAATACAACTCACTCCCAGCAACCCTAACAGAGTACAGGGAGCGTGTGTTGCTTGCTTGGGTCATGTAATGTTTATGTGTAAAGCAGCACAGGCCGAGCAACATGCAACCCCTTGGAATCATCTGAGCCTGACGGCCAAGAAACGCAGCCAACACACACACCGCGATCGCTTCAATCAATTTAGAAAGCTATGAGGCGACAATTATCGGTTGACACGCTGCTGACAGGCTATGTGATGGAATTCATATGCGGACGTTTCTGGCGAAGAGCAGCGTGAAGATGCCGAGTCCCCACTACCCACCTGCGATGTATCAGATTTTGCACAATGACTGGCACCATCTTTTGGTCTCTGGAAATTTTGAGTCATGGTGGAGGGGTCTCTCTCTGGACTCTTGTTTTATTTTTACGTGCCAATGACGCAAAGGCCTCGCAGCTGACTGCGAGTTTTTATTGTAAACACAGCTACCGCCACTGGGCCAGCTGTTAAGCTTCTTATTTCTCTCGTCATTGATGTAGAGCTCTAATCTATTAAAGATCCAGTTACTGGCTGGATTTTTCCACCGGGCTACTGGTTGTTCCACTAACTAAAATAAGGAGGATGGCTAATTGGAGGACAGTTGACTAGCTAAATATTCCTTTACCAAAGCATTAGAAATTGAGGACAAAGTTTTGGCTCGCTTTGATTGGCACAGTTTGTTTATGCAGTTGTACTGTTACACAAGAGTGCGTTGCTCATGCCTTGACCCCTCCATTTCAAATGGAGGAAGGAAAACAGCCGCTGAATGGGAAAGACAGAGACGGAGAGAAAATGCGCGCTGATGCTGATGAAAGCAGAACAGAGGGAATATAAACTGAAGTCCCAGCAGCTGTGTCGAGGGCTACGGGGACGACTCTCCCGGCCAAGTTCCATGTCCGCTCTGATTATGAGCTTGGAACAATGCGGCCCATTGTGGGCTGGCTACTTCACCATTCTCTCATCATCTCCCACAACCCCCCCATGCCTCTCGCTCGGTCCATCTCACACAAACACTCGCTTTATAGATATGAGCGCACTCTCATAAACCACAAATCTAGGCAAAGAGATACTCTGAATCACCACATCTGTCCTGTGATTCCGCTTTTGGCAGGTAAGCCGGCTCTGAATTGGAAACGTCGAAACTAAATGGAAATACATCTAGGTGAGTCAGCCTATTTGACACGAGGGCCTCGTATAATCCTGAATCAACACGACCTGCTTTAAATAACATTCATAGAAGTAAAGAGAAAGCCAATTACCTCAGACCACAGAAATACAACACCCCTGAGCTATTAGCCTACATTTCAGCACTCTTTGTTTTCAGACACGCATACAAAGTCATAACCTGCTTTCGATGCTTATGATAAAACGTGCTGTCCATGCTGCCCTACTTTAAAGAAGAAGGTTCTCATTGTCAACGTGCCTTCCTATTGACACATAGCCCTGAGTCAACAAGACTGTCACTGTTTTACTTCTTATGCTCAGCTAAAACTACCAGTATTGCTAATTGACACACTAACGTCTTGTTGCATAATGCGGCCTAATTCTTGCATAAACTGCGGTATAGAGGTTAACGTGCATCAAAGAACTCTGCATTGAATCAGATTAGATCTGGGAGCTTCAAGTGTTTAAAAGGATAGTTTACCCAAAAACAAAAAATCATTTACGCATTAACTCACTTTCATGTTCCAGTGTTCCAAACCTGTATGATTTCCTTTCCTTAGTCACATTTTTTTTTCAATTCCGGTTGCATGAAATGGGAACAAAATGACTCAAAATGGAAACATGTTGGAACAACATGAGGCTGAGTAAAAATGTTCATTTTCAGCGAACTAACCTTTACCTTTCTGCTATCATGAAATGAAGCTAACCAGCCACTTGTTGATTACAGGAGTTGTGATAACATTCAAAGACAGCAAAATGAGCCTGAACTCAAACAAAAACAGGTCATGGCACTCTGCACCCCAGTGAGCAGTAATCAGACCAAATCTTGCCTGAGGAACAACAGATGCAGAGGTGCTTTAATCACCGATATGCAACACCTGCGGTAAAGAGGCCTAGTTAAAATTTTACAGAACCTCCTGAGAAAGGAAGCGCAAGCGATAGGGAGAAAGAAAGCCAGGCAGAGAGAGAAAAAGCATGAGTGAGAGGTGTGTGTTGGATTTTCATGAATGAGATATCCAGAAAAAGCATGACGATGGTCTGTGATTTCAGGCTGTAGCTGCTTCAGTTTCAAAGCTCTGTGATCTGATTGGATGCAGCTGCAGGAGAGCACCATGGGAATGCAGCAGCAGCTGGATTTAGCGCACAGCCTTAGAACCTAGAAAAACAAACACTGTGTGTGTGTGTGTGTGTGTGTGTGTGTGTGTGTGTGTGTGTGTGTGTGTGTGTGTGTGAGTCATTAAAGGGATAGTTCATCCAAAAATAAAAATTCCGTCATTAATTACTCACACTCATGTCGTTCCAAACCTGTAAGACCTTTGTTTTACTTCAGAACACAAAATATTATATTTTTAGGAATATTATAATAAGATATTTTTAAAGAAATCCGTAAGCTTTCTGGACATGCATAGACAGCAACACAACTGATACGTTCAAGGCGCAGAAAGGTAGTAAGAACATTGTTCAAATAGTTAATGTGACACCAGTGGTTCATACGGAAGCCTGTTTCTGACACTGAATAAAAAAGTTAATTGCAACTTTTTATCTCACAATTCTGACTTTTTTTCTCTCAATCGCAAGTTTACATCTCGCAATGTAAACTCGCAATTGCAGGTTATAAAGTCAGAATTTTGAGATATAAAGTCGTAATTCTGAGAAATAAAGTCAGAACTGTTTTTTTATCTCAGAATTGTGAGTTTATATCTTGAAACTGTGATTTTTTCTTAGAATTGCCAGTTTATATCTTGCCATTCTGAATTTATGAAATTACGAGAACATATCAGCCTTTTATCCCCCTCAAAATTGGATTTTATAACTCTTTTTAACTATTTATATCCCAGATCTGAGAAAAAAAAGTCTGAACTTACAATTTTTTATCTTGCAGTTCTGACTTTCTCACAATTGTGAGTTTATATCAAGCAATTCTGAGAAAAAAAGTCAGAATTTAAAGTTTTTATCTCGCAATTCTGACTTTATTTCTCGCAATTGTGAGTTCATATCAAGCAATTTTGCGGAAAAAAGTCTGAACTGACAGTTTTTATCTTGCAGTTCTGACTTTCTCACAACTGTCGCAATTCTGACTTCAATATCAAGCAATTCTGAGAAAAAGTCAGAACTGAGTTTTTATCTTGCAATTCTGACTTTATTTCTCACAATTGTGAGTTTATATCAAGCAATTTTGAGGAAAAAAAGTCAGAATTGAGAGTTTTTATCTCGCAATTCTGACTTTCTAACTCACAATTGTGAGTTTATATCAAGCGATTCTGAGAAAAAGTCAGAATTGAGTTTTTATCTAGCAATTCTGACTTTATTTCTCACAATTGTGAGTTTATATCAAGCAATTCTGAGAAAAAAAGTCCGAACTGAGAGTTTTTATCTCGCAATTGTGAGTTTTTATCACGTGTTCCTGCCTACGAGGGTAAGAAAGCTCTCAGATTCCTTAAAAAATATCTTAATTTGTGTTCTGAAGATGAACGAAGGACTTACAGGTTTGGAACGACATGAGGGTGAGTAATCAATGACACAATTTTCATTTTTGGGTAAACTATCTGTTTAACTTTCCAAGTGTCCCAGGCTTTTCACAAAGGAATGTGCTGAAGTGTTTGTGTACACATTACAAACAAAAATGTAATCACTAAAAATGTGCAATAATTCAATGATTAAACAATATGCACTACAGTTTATGGATTTATTATTATGTGTGACTTGTCTGTGTGCACTCCAATCACTTATCTGATCATTCCTTATTTAGTTGGATTACTAATCCAACTAAACAAAATTAAACAGTCATAATGCATTAATGGTTGGGGGGAGTCAGACAAACGCCCTTAATAATAAAAAAAAAAACTCTAAAAATATGAATTTCCCCAATGTGGCTTCACTTAAACTGGTCTGTTATGTTCCAGAAATCAGAAAGTCTTGGTCTATAGCTAGCAACAAGTCTCTGCACGTCTCTGGTTGTATGACTGTCGAGTGTGGTGAAATCTAGGCGTGAAATAATCATTTCACAGCAGGGGCATGTGCAGGTATGCCTGCAGCCAGCGGGCTTATGGAGTCCCGCATCTATGTCGGCAAGCGGTTGTGCAAGGTTTGGCTGCGTCACGAGGCGATGATGGACATAATTTCACGCCTCGGGCCAACCAATGCCGTTCACTTTACAATCCGCAGGACGAGGCTTGTAGGAGGTTGCCGGAGCAACAGGTTTTCACATGAAGTGATTATTGTTGGAGGAACAAAAGATACGACAGCCTGACCTGAATATAGGCCCAGAATAAACATGTTTAATATGCCCTCGTCAAACAGAGCACTTAACTAGCGAAACAAGGTAACGTTATAATAAATGCTGGGAATAAATCTGTTCGTTTGACCACGTGATGTTTGCATGATTCATTGATTTCAACTTGAGATTGGTTTATCAGTTGATCGCATACGGGAAGAACACCTGAAGGGTTTTGCTGTGTACGTGTGTGTGTGTGTGCGTATTCTTTCATGGGAGAGTGGCAGGACTAAATCTCTCTAAGCCTTGAAAAAGTATGAGAGCAAAACAAGAGCACGATCCCCCCTCCCCATTCCAGCTTATTAAATGTGCGGTTAACCTAAAATAGCTGTTGAGGAGAAAAAGAGTTGCTTGAAAAATGCTTCCCCCCTGCTAGTTAAGGTTGTGAATGCGCAAGATAATACAGATTTCTTGGCTGGATCCTACCTTCTGGTGAATAAACAAGTCTGTGAAAGACAGTGGGAAAACTTGGACAAAACAGCCAGGGAAGGAATGAAAGTAAAAACACAGAAAGAATCCCAACATTCTAGGATAATTTAACCTAAAACTGATTAAAAAACATAATATACGAGTGTGAGAGAACAGAGCGCGTTTAGATAAGGACAGAGCTGGTGGAGCGGGCAGAAGAGATACACAGGAAGAGTGAGGCAGGACAACAGAGAGGGAGAGAGAAAGGGAGTGACGGAGCATTGCTTTTCAAGACCAGGCTGAACAAAGGAAGCTTTGTGTGGAGTGCTGAGAGAGTGGAGTGGAGCCAAGACTTAGGGAGGGTTGAGCGGTGTGCACTGACTGCATTCCTGCACTGCCATTACTGGACGGCTCTCATTTAGACCGCTCCAGGAAACATGATTATCTCCCAATAACAAAACAAGCCCCTCCTCGTTACATTTCTCTTTCTTGATGACTTGACATGTCTTAAAATAGTCGCTTCTTTGATAGTTTCGAGCCAACATCTGGGCCGCCAAAAATAGCATTATCTGTAATCCCTCGAATCTCAATATGCTTATGCATAATATATGTCATACCACTGAGCAGACAATAGAGTCTTTAACTGAGACCAACTGTATTTACATGCTTTATGTGTCAGTGTGTCTCAGACTTTATATTCATGTGGTAATTTTGTGTCTGTAATGTGGCTCTTGTTTCAAGATGAGAGAGTAGTCATTTCCTTATAACTAGAGCTGGGTAAAAATATCTGTTTCTCGATTTAATCGATTCTCATTTTTACAAAACGAAATGGATTCTTAAATCCCAAGAATCAACTACTCTAGCCTGTTTTCATTTAATGTACAGAACAGAACACCTCCCATCGCATAAATCGCAATAAGCTTTGTGCTTTGTTACTTTCGATATGAAACAAAGTCTCAAATTTCAAATTCCAATTCAAAGTCCATTTTATTACAACATTTTACACCATAATTGCCATTTTGGTGCTGTTTAATGTGGAGTTCAAGAGTTCCTCTGGTTTAATACCTGTTTGACCGCAAAATAAACATGAATGGGCATCTAAAGGTATGTTAAAAGAAAGATTACAACTTACCAAAATCCATATCCTGTCTCATGTAATCACTCAATCAGTGTTTTAACGATGTAAAGACATCAACAACTTCAAAACTATCACGTAAAATATCATGTAACGTCACATTTACCTCAGAAAAAAACATTCGGTGACCATAAACGCGTTAGTCAGCTAGAAAAATTTACTTTAGAAGAGGAGCATTTTACAATATAACAAATTCATTATAATTTTTTACTCTATGTTTAATTTATGTTAAATAAATCCATTTTTTTTTTTTATTCATCAAGCACCATTTAAAAAATAAAAATTGGAATTAGAATAGAAATATAATTTATTATAAAAACGTCATTCAGTGTCATTTAAGTGTTTGGGTAAAAATTTACAGTATGCTTTATTAGTTAACATTAGTTAACTACTTTAGTTAACATGAACGTAGAAAGAACAATACTTCGACAGCATTTATTAGTATAATCTTAGTTAATGTTAATTTCAACATTTACTAATGCATTATTAAAATCAAAAGTTAACATTGGTTAAAGCATTGTGAATTAACATGAATTTTAACATGAACTAACAATGAACAACTGTATTTTCATGAACTAACATTAACAAAGATTAATAAATACTTTAAAAAATGTATTGTTCATTGTTTGTACATGTTAGTTAATACATTAGCCAACATTAACTAATGAAACCTTATTGTAAATTGTTACCAGTGTTTGTATACAAATCAGTTCATTTTAATCTTCCAATGTACTGTACCTGATATATATCCAAAATAATCTAATTGAATTGCAAGCTTGTGAATCAGAATCAAATTGTGAAATTTGCTGGTGTGTTGATGATGCATTGAAAAGTATTGCGACATGCATTGGAAAAAACAAACTTGAAAGCTTCCTGGTGTTTCAAGCAAAAAAGTAATAATGGCATGAGACAATATGCGGGTGAGTAAACTATGACTGAATTTTTTGGGGAGGTAAACTAATTCGTTAACTAGTTTAACCAGTTAGACCAGCACCACAGTTGAACCAGCATGGGAACTGAAGCTAGTCTAAGCAGGTCTTTTCAGTAGGAGTAACATGCTCAATAATGTCACAGGAAGCTTTTTGTGTCTTATGTCATTTTGTCCACTATCATTAAAACCAAGACTAAATATCCCGTAATAGCGTCTCTGTCTTTCTCATTGCACGGCTAGCTCTCCTCCCTCCAAAACTCATACACAGCTGCATTGTTCCACAAGCAGAGTGGTTCAAAATATAAGCGACTACATTCACTATCTAATTTGGCAAATAAAATTTGGACTGTGAGCCACCTGACTTGGCCCGGTTTTCTTGGAAACACAAAAAGAGACGTGGATATCAGAACGGCGTGTACACTAACACAAGTACCCTGAATGAAAATGAGCACACTAATGACTTGTGGTACATTAGTGCTTGGAAGTCAGGGTTGAAGGGTCTCGCTATTTATTCGAAGGAAACATCTGATCTGGCATCAGCTTTAATGAATGGTGCCCATGTCTCTAATTCTCCCTAGTCTGATCCCAGAGCGGTACAGCAGACTTACGTAACAGTTTGTACCAACTTGCGCATTTTCCCCTCAGTTTTTCCACTGCCTGTAGTGATCCATGAAATGTGGTCTAATCATGCTTTTATGTCATATTACCAATGCTGTTACAAGACCTCAGATTTCTCCAGCTATTATTCAACTGATTCTGAAGTAAAACCATTCCTGTACACCCTCTCTACAGCCAACTTTTTAAATCCAGATCTGAGCCCATAATCAGCCTCACAGACTGAGTCGGGGCCCCCTCCCTATCTTTCTGATCGGTCTCTTTTGAGGTCCTCAGGAGAGCACAGAATAAAGGAGGAATAAATAATAATTGTGAGGAAAAAAGCAGATAGGAAAGAGAGAAATGAATGAAAGACACAAAGAAAAGAAAAGTGCTGAGATGCTGAGATTGAAGTGGCGGGACGAGACCCCCTATCTACCGCCCCCTCCCAATGCTGGATGAAGAAGAGGCGTTTTCTTCAAGAGAGGAAGAAAAGTAATTAGTCCTCCCCCCTCAACACACACACACGTACACACACAATTTCCACTCTCACTTCTTTCTTTTCATCTCTTTTTAATTCCTCTACTCAGCAATTTCTAAACCTTTTTGTTCCTCCTTCCATCCCTACTTCTCTTTAAGACTCTCCTCTTGGAGAACACTGGCAGAGAGCGAGTGTGGAGTCTGAACCGTGTGTGTGCATTGTGAATTTAAAGCAGAGTCTCCTTCAGGGGTTTTGCATTTGTATGAGAGGCGAACACGCTTGGATTTGGCCGCAATCACGGTTTTTCTATAACGCGCACAGAGACGAACATTCTCAGAGTTTAATTAATGGCAGTGCTGCAGGGGTGCTTAAATCAAGATATCCTAAAGTTTTCAAGTTTAGTTGCTTTGTATCTGTGCGGAGTACTAAACTTTCCTCCTATCCAGAGCTGACTAGCATGCTGATCAACAACTACATGGATATACGTGTGCCCACATTAGTTGTTTGTCACTGAGCAGATCCTCTTAACCAGAGTTTTATAGTTAAGTTGTTATTTTTGTTTTCTCTGCATACAAACAAGAAGCCTATTATCATAGTTTTCTAACATTACGGTTGAACCACTGATGTCACATGACTGTATCAATGTCCGTGCTACCTTTATGGGCCTTGAGCATTGCTGGCAGGGTCAGAAAGCTCTCGGATATCATCAGAAATATCTTAATTTGTGTTCCAACGACGAACAAAGGTCTTCTAGGTTTGGAACGACATGAGGGTGAGTAATTAATGGCAGAATTTTCATTTTTGGGTGAACTATCCCATTAAGACAATCCTGAATTTCCATGTTGTAAATTCATTATTCTCACTAAATTTCAGGATCATTGAATTTCAATTCTAGTTTGGTTCTAGCCTAGCATGTGGATCCTTGTAGCAATGCTGTTGTCTACCATGGTGTTTCTTTTGAAACTGGCTTTTATCTGTGGAAGCCTGTTTTTGCCACTGAATAAACATATGCAAGTTTAAGACTTTTTTTCTCAGAATTGTGAGAATTGTGCGTTATAAAGTCAGAATTGATATAAACTCGCAATTCTGAGAAATTAAGTCAGAATTGTGATATAAACAATTGCGAGTCATAAAGAGAGACTTGTGACATATAAACTCATGATTCTGAGAACACGTTTTTTTTCTCTGTTTTCACAATTCTGAGAAAAAAGTCAGAATTGTGACTATATCTCTCAGTTCTTTATAACTCGGCAAATGTGAGTTTATACCACGCAATTCTGAGGGAAAAAGTTAGAATTGCGAGTTTAGATCACATAATTTTTACTTTATAACTTCAATTGTGAGTATGTATCGTGCAATTCTGAGGAGAAAGGCCAAATTGCTAGTTTATATCACACAATTTTGACTTTATAAATCGCAATTGTGTTTATATCACGCAATTCTGGGGAAAAAAAGTCAAAATTGCTAGTTTATATCACACAATTTTGACTATAAGTCACAATTGCAAGTTTTAATCATGCAATTTTGAGGAAAAAATTTTTGACTTTATAAGCCACAATTGTGAGTTAATATCACACAATTCTTAGGAAAAATAGTCAAAATTGTGAGTATAGATCATGCAATTTTGACTTTATAATTAATTTAATAATAAATAATAATAATTTATATCATGCAATTCTGAGAAAAAAACAGTCAGAACTGTGAGATAAAAAGTCAGTTTTTTTTTATTTTTTTTTTAGTGGAAGAAACAGGCTTCCATAGGAATCTTACTTTTTCAGCCTTCAGGATTTCAGAAAATATAATTTTCATACTAACCAAACTTATGTCAATTTAGGGCCAGACAGTGTGGAATGGGAAGACAGCAAAAGAAAAGAAGGAGAAGCAGAGCAGGATAGACAGAGTAGATGAAGTTTGGTATGGGAGTGGTATTAACATCGATAAAACTTGGGCCCTATGAAAATCCCCCTCTGCTCACATCAAAGCCCAGTCTGCCAGTTCAATTCAGAGAGCCAATCTGCATTCCCATAGGCTCCCCCTGTTTCCTGCCCCTACAAACACCCCCAGCCCATCTCCCGGCTCCCCCTGACCACGCTCCCTTAAAACAGGACCACCATTGTCCCTGCGCACTCCCTCCCTCTGCCCAGCGGGTGACCATTCAGACGTCCCCCACCTCGCTGAACTCCACGTCCAGGCCAGCAGACATCCTCCCTGCCCCCATGAGAGGACAGGGGACAGAGGCTCGCTTTGGGAAATGACCGTTACACACTGAGCGGATCAAAATGAAAGAGTCATGTGATTGTGTTTGCTTGCAGGGAGGGGAGAGACTCTCATGTGGGGTTTGAGACAGGTCTTGACGAAAGTTAGAGGCTTGTGGCAATCTTGGGGTAGACAGATAAGTCTGAGGGACCATAGGGTGCGAGACGTGCATGGAGAAGAAAGGTCAGGTGATGGATGGTGCACAAAACAAGCTCTAACTGCTTTCACCGAAACAAAGAAAGGGAAGAGAGATGAGACTGAGAGTGACAGAGGGACAGATTTGGACTATTTTGAGAAACTGATTCGCTTCCAGTCAACTAATAAAGGTTCTTGCAGCATGTTTAAAATTGTTCTCATCCATATGTCACTCCAAGCCTGCATGGCTTTCATTCTTCAGTGGAACACAGAAAATAGGCTATTTTAAAGACTTTCATTGTAAAGTCTTTTCCTGTAACTCACTCAATTTGCTTCTGAAGGTCTACAGGTTCAGTCAAGGACACAGTCAAATGGTGTGTTTTAAATGTCAAACCAAAAGAGCAGAATACCATGGATTCCTAAATGACATTTTAAGGCTGTACAGCAGGTTGCCTGGTTGCTCAAGAAAGTTAATGAATGTAGGACCCTGTAGGGCTCAGGAAAGGACAGAGGCCTGTTGTACCACGCCATCTAAACAAGAAAATAAAGTACGAAAGAGAATAAAACCAGCATTCTCATCACTCCATGAAATTAATAATAATTTGGTTTAATGTGGAACGAAGAACTTTTGTACTCAAAATATTGAACCTAACAAGTTCAAACGGCTTCTGAACAAAAGCCCCCAAAATTGAATGCAATCCCTTTTAAGTCAGGCTTAGGGTTGTGCTTGCATACACGCTGGGGTGCTCACACTCATACACACATTTCCTCTGCTTTTCTGTTTATTGTGACAATAGGGGGATTTGGGGGATCAGCGTGCGCTAGTCTGGATTTTACGCTCCCCTACTCAAAGAGAGCTTTGGTTTTCTGACCCCTCCGTTTTCATTGCTGTCAATCAGCACGACCTCTCATCATGTGTGATAAGACCGGCTCGTTTTCTTTCTGACTCATTCTTGGATTTTTTATCAACTCCGTTTTTTGTTTTCGGTGATTGGAGGACTTCCTTAGATAGCATGCTATAGCATGCAATTAGCTGTTCTTAGAAGCACACTGACATGTGTATTCTTAGAACTTCCACCAAACTATTTGCTTTCACATTTTTTTTGGAATGCTGTCAGCGTACACATGGTTAGACGGAAAATTACAACAAATGGTTATGAATCTGACAGCTTTTTCCTATATGAACTCTTTCCTCCTTCCTAAAAGTGTTTAAAATCAGGGCTTTAAAACTTGCATATTGATATTATATACAGGGGAGAGTGGGGTAAGTTGAGCCAGTGGGTAAGTTGACCCACCCCCTGTATCTTGGCAACTGTACACTTTTACTGTCATGTGACCATGTATTTTGGAATCACACATCATTTCTGCCTGACTGTAAAAAGGAGAAATACATCGGAGGTGTGGAAGGCACCCATTTACTCTAAAAACTGTTTTGGTAAGCTAGCAAATTTTTTTCCCCCAAAATGCCAGCTATGGGGCAAAGTGAGCCAAATGCTTTGGAGTGAGTTGAGCCAGTACTTTAACTTACCCCACCATAAGGCACTGAAGTTAAGTTAAATCTCTGAAGTATAAACTGGTATTTTAAAGTGATATTACATAACTGGTTTAGTTTATCATATACATAGATATTATTTGTAGAAAAGATATTATTTCTTCTCTGAGAACCAGAAGAGGCTTTTCATCACTTCATAATCAAATCTTTCTTTCCACTTGTAGTCCCTAATGACTGCTACCATGCCAAGAATCTTTTGACTAAAATATTTATTAGTTTCAATGAGATTTATTCATTAATTCTAATTCAGTTTGTATTTAATTTTACTCAACAAACTCTCTGTTTAGTCTGTTTTTGGGAAGGCTAAAACTTTGGTGTTCAACATATTGTTTCAGAAATGTAAACAATTAAAGACTGAAAATGAAAAACTTCATTTGATTGGTTTTATTTTAAGTTAGCTTTAAGAAAAGAAATATGACTGTTTGTAAAATGAAAGTTGATTATTAAGTTAGTCTTTAAAAGAGGTAATTGTCTTTAAAATGTCATATGGGTTTGAATCAGATTCAGTCAGATGGTCAGTTTCCACCCATATGGTGCATCTTACCCCCTGATTCAGGTCAACTTACCCCTAACCTGGGGGAAATTGAGCCACAGGAACACTTTTTTATAAAAAGCCATATTTTTAGATCCCTTTGTCATAGATACAGTCTGATCATTTAAAATGATAGGAAACATGCTGAAATTACTTTAAGCATTTTCATTGTACTTGTACACTGTAAAAAATAAAAAAACACAATTTGTTGAGTCAGCTTAAAATAATTTGTTACCCTGCTGCCTTAAAATTTTAAGTTCAGTCAACTAAAATAAGTTTAGTCAACTTGAAATGTTAAGTTGGACTAAATAACAACTTAGATATTTGCGTTTGCTCAACTTAACAGATGGGTAAGTAACCCAGCTGCCTTAAAATTTTAAGTTGATTCAACTCAAATATCTAAGTTGTCACTTAGTATAATTTAACATTTCAAGTTGAATAAACTTTTTTTGAGTTGACTGAACTTAAAATTTTAAGGCAGCCAGGTTACAAATTATTATAAATTGACTCAACAAATGGTTTTTTCTACAGTGTACTGCCTCATTTTCCCTTATCTGGAGGACCACATCTCATCTTATCCCATTCTCCCCTATCAGTTGTGTGGTCAGAACAAATCAGAACACCTTTCTGGAACCAATATTGGTTTATCTGTGTTAATCCATGTTTATATTCCAGGCCAGATTTAGTTTGATCCAGTAGTACATCCATTATATTTATTTTTAGCAAGTATATGAAATCACCAATTCAATCAGGCATTACAATTCTCCCACCTCCAAAATCTCAATTTAACCCTAAATGTGGCACATTTCAGCAATGATATGCTGTCACCACCTAGGTAGTTTCCACATATACCATACTGCAACATTCATCCTGCATGTTAATTTTTTTCTAAGCAGTTTCAGATGAGATTATCTGATGAAGACATTCCCTCTTGAAATAATTCTTCTGACAATGTCTGTTCAACCTGTCACAAGTTGGACTTGGACTGTGTCAAAGAATTTGTCAAATAAACATTCTCATTGGATGTGGCCTGCCAGTCGTCATCGTGCGAGAACTAGAGGAATGAGATTGGTCTGGTTATTCCACAGGCACAAATCATCCATCCATGTCTCTTTTTGACAGTCATCATGTCACTCGGTCTCAGCAGATCAATTACCTCACTGACCTAACTCTGAGTCATCCTACAGACTTAGGCATGGGAACAGTTTCAGGTCATATTCCTGTGTAATTTAACAACTTTTCTTACATAAAAATAACATAAAGAATGAATTGTAATAGCACACAATAACATCCATTTAATTATTCCTCTGTATTCATTCTGTAAAGCTTGTCTCGGCAGAGCTTAGTGAAGGTTAATACAGGAAGTGTGAGGCTGTGAGAACTAGACTAATGTCCTTCAGTATCACTTGGGTATGAGATACAGCGAACACCTTCTAATAACCGAGAGGAACTTTGCTGAATGGCAAGGGGGTGTTAGTTTACCTCTAAGTTACGAGTCAGCAACAAGGAGACAGTAAACAAAAGACTGCAAATACAAGGTAGCACACAAGCTAGAATCCTCTGATCTGCTCAATAGTTTTGTGTTTGCTAAGCTTCCTTTGGACGACACTCTAACAGATGCTGTTCCTCAAACAACAGCTCATATTCACATTAAAAACGAGAAAAAGTCACACTAATCATTTTTTGCAAGGCAAGGCATGCTGGAATAATCAGCTAACAATGCGGGTTGATTCCGATGTATAATTCATGTGCTGGGGTGTATAATATGTCCGGATCTGAGGCAGGATGTAGGATAAATAAACATTCTTCTGTGGCATTGTGAGGTGGAGGACTCAAACACGGGCGACTTCCATAGAGAGTAACAGGAGAAAGAGGAAAAGTGATCTCATAGATCCTGGAGATTTTAAATGTCTGCGTCTTAGCCCAAATTAAGAAACTGGTTTCTTTCTCTGTGAGTGAACACTAGATGAATTAATTGGTTTAATTAGCGATGCTCGCTAAGGTAAACATCACTACGGCTCATACTCGGGATTTGGATTTCATCAAAACTCTAAACAAACACACTGTAAAATAATAAAGAGACCCTTTTCAAGAAAGAGTTTACAGACGGACACGCTGTTTGGCAGTTTTGTTAGCATGTTTATGTGTGGATAGCTCATTGTTTAATGCTAATGTTCCTATAGAGGGTTTGCACTTACGTCACAATTTGTTCAGTTACCTGGATGCATGGCCATATTGAATACTCGGATTGCATGGATTGCACAGTTAATGTACTACTGAATACTTTGTTCTGCTATTTTATGCTGTCTAAACCATGGAAAAACGTGTGGAAACTGCTTAATTGCATATAAGCAGGAAAGGCAACATTTTGACAAAGTGAAGTTAGCCTAATAGGTGGAAAAGATACGTACAAGTGGTATTAATTAAGATATTAGCCTAATATTTTACCTACCTGACCGGAAATGATAAGAACAAACACGAATGTTGTCAAGATTCTTGCCCTGGAAATCCAGTTTGGCCAACCACAAACACCTTTTGTTCTTCAGACAGTTTTTTGCACTCTATTCTTTGATTTGTTATAACTTTTGGCAGTCTATATAATACTTCAAATGTTTATCCCTGTCCAACCGATTAGTTACAGCCCAAAACATGACAATAACTGACCATATTCAGCAACAATAATCAGCAAAATAAAAAACCCTGGTGAAAAAAACAGCATATGCTGGTAGGTGTGTTTTGATGCTGGAATGCTGGTTAGGTAGGTTTTGATGCTGGTTTAAGCTGGTCCTTTGCTGGTTT
>JAHKKF010538353.1:0-19264 GCA_019740295.1 Labeo calbasu
TTAGGAAAAAAGAAAAATCAGCAAAGAAAAGTAAGAAAAATTGGAAGAAAGAAAAAGAGAAAGAAACAAAGAAAAACAGAAAGAAAAAGATATGAGAGAAAAAGTAAGAAAAATGAGAAGGAAAAAAAAGAAAAGAAAAATGAGGAAAAAAAGAAGGAAAAAGAAAAAGCAGTGAAGGAAAGGTAAGAGAAATTATGGAAAGAAAGAAAAGAAAGAAAAAGAAAAATGAGGAAAGAAAAGAAAAAAACAAAGAAGAAAAGCAAGAAAAAGCAGTGAAGGAAAAAATACAAAAAATGAGAAAGAACGAGAGAAAAAGAAAGAAAGAAATATGGAAAGACGCAAGACAACCAGGGAATGTGATGTTGATTTACAAATAAATCTTTCCATGATTCAGTTCTTTTCATCTAATCATTCAAACTGGTTCAAAATTCAGTCTGGTCTATTCTTTCACTGATCTGAATCACAGTGCACAATGCATTTAATGAAAACAATGGACAGTGAGTAAGAAAAGTGGTTTCCACTCCATCTAAAGTGCACGTTTTCACAGAGTTCAGACTGATGATCAGTTAATAAATTTGATTTTTTCATCTGGGAACTCTAGCAGAACAAACACCTATTAATGCGGTTTAATCAGTTCTGCATTAATGGTTTCCGCTGTGCTGACCGATGTGCTGATATCAATGCCGCGGTCGATTCGGATCTAGACGGATACGGTCCACATTGATCAATATGGATCTGTCTGCAGGGAGCGAACCGCGTGTGACAGCATGATACACTGTGTTTAGAATGGCAACACCTGGCAACCACACATATCTCCTTATCAATGTGTTCTTCTCTCATAAAACAAAAAAACAAAGGGAGTGAGATAAACAAGCTATACAGTCTCAGTCATAAACTTTGCTAGTTGATGAGAGCATTTTAATCGGCTTATTGTTTGTCACAAAGATCAAGCTAATCCAGAAAACACATTTAGTGTCATGATGAGGTCACATTACTCTCTGTAAATATATGGGTTTGGTACATAAATGTACATCAGAAGTGAAAAAGAAATACTTCTGCAAATGAATACTTCAGTGAGTCAGTTATATATTCTAACAGTCTCTAGTTCTCCACCTCCCACTGTTCAAATAGGTTTTATACTCAAGTATGGCTACTATGTAATTTACAGAACACTAATGCAGACTTTCTTCTGAAAAAGAAGTGACTTCCATATTAATGAAGCTGTCTGAGAGGCTCTTGGTTCTGCTTCCTATCAGAGTTAATTATTTCATACCTTTCCGAGAAATCAGTCTGTGTAATATGAGCATAATCTAACACCTGAGATACCAGATCTTGAAGGAAGTGTGTGTGTGTGTGTGTCTGGATAGGAATAAGAGCAGATATTGAGTCATTTGCAGCCAGACGACACCTCTTCACCTCAGTCCAATTTGTGTTCCAGTGAATCTTGGTTCTCTCTTCTCCTTTCCAAAACCCCTTATTTTCACCAAAATAGTGCTGGGAAATATCTGAATCTTTAAGAACAGACCAACATTTTCACATTCGATTGAGAGCCAAATAGTGTTGATTTAGTTAAAGGAAATAATCATGACAAATGTCTGTTGACGAGCTTTTTTCCCCATGGCTAAAACAAGCTGATGAGAAGACAACAATAAGGTCAATAAATGTATTTTAAAAATAAAAGCTACAACAAAATCTATTTTTATGTTCGTCGAAAAAAGGAGTCAAAATATTATTGTGGATTGCTGTACATGCCTCTACTACATGAGCTTTCATGTCTGCGGTTGCCAGATACTGAATTTAAATCCCCAAATCAGAGCTTCTCTGTTAAAAAGATACTTTTTCTGCCCGGTGTTTTGCTAAAAAAAAAAAAAAAAAGACGAGACGACAATAAGATCAATAAACGATAACTGTGATTATATCAACATGCAATATTATTGACATAAAAAAAAAAACAAGACTAAAAATCTCCATTTTTGTCCACAGCTCTACAACACAAGCTTTCATGTGTGCGGTTGCCAGATATCAAGAGTTCAAATCCCCAAACCAGAAATCTGCCTGGCGTTTTGCTAAAATGAGATGATGATGAGATGTCATTAAGGTCAAATGAATGATAAATGTAACTATATCAACATGCAATATCTTTGATGATAAAAGTTGAAACTAAAATTTATTTTAATGTCAATGGAAAAAAAAGGATACAAAATATTATTGCGGACTGCTGTATTTCCTCTACTCTGTGAGATTTCATGTGTGCGGTTGCCAGATATCAAAAGTTCAAATCCCCAAATCGGAGCATCTCTGCTAAAAGGAGACGATGATGAGATGACATTAAGGTCAATAAATGACAACTGTGACTATATCAACATGCAATATCGTTGACAAAAAAAGACAAAACTAAAATGCATTTAAAAAAATAATAATAATAATTATATATATTTCTGCTGTGTTTTTCTGAAATAAAACGATGATGAAACAACATTAAGGTCAATAAACGATAACGTTGACTATATCAACATGCAATATAAAATAAAAGATAAAAGATTAAACTAATATATTTGAATCTATATCAAAAACTATTTTTATTTTCTATGAATTTACAAAATATTATTGCGGACTGCTGTATTTCCTCTACTGAATACATTTTCAGTCAAGTGTTTTGCTGAAACGAGACGATGATGAGACGTCATTAAGGTCAAATCAACCAATAACTGTGACTGTATTAACATGCAATATTGTTGACGATAAAAAAAACAAGACTAAAATGTGTTTAATTTAATGTGACTATTTTAAAGTACACGAAAATTTCTTTTAATTTCAGTCAAAAAAACCAAACAAAAAAAAGACAACATATAATTGCAGACGGCTGTACATGCCTCTACTACACAAGCTTTCATGTGTGCGGTTGCCAGATATTCAGAGTTCAAATCCCCAAATCTGCATGCAATATCATTGCTCAGACTAAAACTTTATTAAATAAAAACAGGACAAGGTTAACTAAATATGATAACTAAACATTTGCCTGAAACAAATAATAGATTAATGAGACCAACGACCGCATGCTAGATTTGCCCAAAATTAATTATATCTCAACTTTAACCACTAAAGAGACATCAGTGCCAAAGACAAACTCCAGAAAAACTGGCCGAGGTAAGACTGTTCTCGGCGGGCTCATGAGCACTGAATGCCCGCTGACACTCACATCTCACATTTCCACAAACACTGAAGCAAATATTCAGGTAGTTTTCATTTATTAACAAACTGCATATTTGAAGTCTAAATAAGTACATTCCCGCCTAAAACTTTTAAAACTAGATTCTGACACAATATTATATATAAAATTATAGTAGATTTGGGTGTCCGCCATAACACTCGCTTTAAGAAATACTGCAAGCAGAGTGATACAAACGGTGAAACAGCTGGAGTTTCGATATAACTAGAATACTGCACTCCTCTCAGCCAATCAGATTCAAGGACCAAAAAAAGAACTGTTGAATACACATATATGCAGTGTAACGCAACCTATACAGGAACAGGATACCTCCTGACTGAACTGAACGTACAATAGGTGCTGGAAAGGAAGTGGATTCAATTAACATTAGAACAATACGATCAGGTTTCATCTAAGTTACTTTACTGTTCCAGTTAGGTTTCTCATTTCCACCTGTGAGAGTTTGAGGGCACTATTCAATCACTCCAGCTTTTAACCAGACAGCTGTTCAGCACCAAGGACAGCGGTCAAACACAGGCATACATCTCAGAGGTGAAGAACAGAGGTTCTGCATTCTTAGCGGCCTACAGCGAGACACGACCACAGCCACTGAGCGAAGATAAGACATATCGTCAAAGCACTCAAGAAGCGTCACGGACATGCACCGATACACCGGCACACAGGATGGGTAGGCACCGCACACGCCATCTATGCCTCAGCGGGTCTGATAGCCGGTCGGGTTTTTCAAGCGAAGTGACAGGTGACATGCGGCCAGCTCAGTGTTTTTTTCCAAATCACAACACCTTAGAGAAGCAAGTGACATGTGAAGTGTGTTTGGTCCTCCTTGTGATCCATCAAAACAGCCAGTGGGCTTTAAAGTGAAGCTGAAATCACGACACACAGCTATTTCTTGGTTACGGTGCCGATATAGCAAACATATCAGACAGGAGAAGGTCACCGTCCTTTTAACGCATACATTCAATAAACCAGCATCTTTTTTGAAAGTCATTCACTTTAAGAAAAGTTGTCACTGCGACAGCACACTTTGAAAAAGCACACAAATCTGTACTATTTCTACTATTTTCCCTTTCAAATCAGTCATACTAGTGCAAAACCATATGACGGTAGCATTTTAAACAATCATGGCAGGACACAAAGAAAAAAATATAGTAAATTCTCACACAGACAGCTTCATTGTTATTTAATATATGAAACATCATACCGTGATATAAGATTTAGGTCACGCCGCCCACCCTGTAATCAAAGGTTTGGTGGAAAATACTAAATATGAATCAAATTTACTGGTACAAACAATAAAGAGTAAACAGGCTCTGCTGGTTTCATATGAAAGATTACAGATAAACAACAAAAGCTGAAACATAATGAAGCCAAAGAGAGTAGATATAGCGCAGCGCTAATGACTCATTTCCATGTGCTAAAAGAGTAATGATACTATTAAAACTGAGTCATAATTTCAGCCAGAGCTCTTGGCATCACACAATAAAAGGTAATCAAATTATATTCTCATTGGCTCTGCTGTAGCCAAGAGCACACCAGAAGTGCACAAATAGCATCTCTTTAACTGATAATAAACAGAAATGTGTTACAGTGTTTATCTTCACCTTTTTTGACAATTTACCAATTCATGTTAGTTTCTAGAATAAAAAAAAGTGTTTGATAAGAGAAAATGTGTAACGCTTTAACAAGGTTTCAATTGTTAATATTATCTGACATTAAATAACAATGAGCAATACTTCTACAGCATTTATTATTTTTAGTTCAAATCAATTTTAACAATTACTAATGCATGAAGTTCAATGTGTCCTTAAAGGAATAGTTCACCCAAAAATAACAATTACCACATGATTTACTCGCGCTCAAGCCTTCAAGCTTTCTTCTTTCAGATGAATACAATCAGAGTTATATTTAAAAAAAAAATGTCCTAGCTCTTTCAAACTTTATAATGGCAGTGAATGGCCAAAAAAAACATCCAACAAAGTGCATCCATCCATCATAAAAGTGCTCCACACAGCTCCTGAGGGTTAATAAAGGCCTTCTGAAGTGAATCAATGCATTTGTGTAAAAACAAAAAAAAAATTTATTTAAAACTTTCTAAACCCTAATCTCCAGCTTCCGCTAACTGTCCTACACGTTTTCAGTGGCATTCCAGTGAATGAGTAAAGTTGCAAAATTTTAAATAGGGATATTTTAAGGCTGCCCCCTAATAGTCGACTAACCGTTAGTCAGCCAGAAGAGGCTTGGTTGACCAAAATTTTATTAGCCACTTAAGTTCAGAAAAAAAAAAGTGAAGTCACACAGTCCGTGCAGTCTTAATGCAACTTCCTACACACAAGTTACATATTTTCGCTCATTTCTTTGCCGTTTTCTGTAAGAGGTTGCAAACCAACACTGCTGTGCAATAAACAATATTCTTATTGTTAATAATCTTATTGTGAAGATACTCTGGTTAGTCATAAGTTGTTTAGAGAGTTCCTTCCTGTCATAGAAACAATTCATGGCCAGAACAAGCTGTAGTGCACATCACTTAATTAAAATAATAAAAAGTCTGGCTACTAAGGGGAAAAGGAGTTTGGCTGCTGACACATTCTCTCCTTCACAAACTATTGCACCATTGTGCATCATATCAAACAAAACTCCGCTTTCTTTTATCTTTTTCTCTCCCCTTCACCCTTTTGTAATGTAAGAAATATTAAAGCTAGGCTTTTGATATTAAAGCATCAAATCATCAATGGCTGGTCTGTGTGTTAATACAGTGCTCATGCACGACATCCAAACGCTCGGCTATCATTCATAAACCTGAAATATGGCTTATCATCTGAAATATGTAAGTACTAGCAACTTTACATGGCTGCTCAATCTAATGTTAACCTAGAAAAATGGTGCTATTCAAGTGTGGAAGCTGAACAGTAGAACGCTTACTGCATGACAGATGGAGATGCTGGTGCGGTCACTTGCTCTTGCTCATTTTTGGTCATACAGATAAGAGTAATACATCTTTTGAATCTATAAAGACACTAAGTTTATTTGTGTGCACCCACAATAACAACAAAACAATGCGCTTTTGTAAAATAATGAAAGCAAACGGAATGCGCTTCTGCCGTCTCGGTCAGAACGTTCGCAGAACGTAATAACTAGCACACCAAACGGGAGACTTTTCAGACGCACGCTGCAATGTCACCTCAGCAACAGACGCGAGTCAAACGAGCGCAGAAACGGTACCGGTGATGAGGAGCTTCAGTAGAACATCAGAGAACCGCGGTCAGATGGTCATATGTCAGTAAAAATAACACTTCCTGTCCTGTCAGCCGTTATACTGTGCTCGTAGCGTGTGCTCATCAAGTGCACGCACAAATATGCCGGTGCGCGCTGTATTAGGCTATCGCCTATTAAAGCACTGTATCATATTCAAACCCAAATAAAACTACAAGTATGTATGTAGTTAGTCATATTTATGTCGTCAGTTAAGCCATGAAGTTACAAAAAACGTGAAAAAAGTTCATCAGCGGCAGCTTTTAAAGTGACAGCCGCCAAAATATCCTAATAACCAGCTGCTGTGATGTCAAGGATCAAAGAACAAAATTTAAAAAAGATGAAATCAATAACTTCTGTAGTTTTAAGCCTTATCTTTTATTTAAATCAGCTTTTAGTGTTTGATAACTTTATTAAATTTGGCTATATTTTCTTGCCGAAGGGCACAGGTTATTCTGACAGTTATTATAATGGGTTTATGTGAAGATTGTTTTAAATTCACTTAAATTACAAGTCTAATGTTAAATTGAAAGCTATCAATTATAATGTTGAATGGCTATAGTCAATGGTTTAATATTAGGAAAAAAAAAAAATCAGAGATATCAGTCGGTATCAGTGGTACTTGCCTTCAAACATAAATAAAAGATGTCATTAAACAAATATCAAAAATATACTTTATGTTGTTTCTACATTAGTTTGAAGGTTGAATGTGAAATTTTTACAATATAAAAACATAATTAAAAATTGTAATGTTAGGTGGAATTAATCGTGATTAATTTCAGAAAAAAAAAAAGTGTGATTAATGAGTTTTTTTTTTTTTTTTTTTAAATCGACTGACACCACTAATCATTATATAACTTGTAAGAGCCAGGGCATTTTTATATACTCCGATTGTATTCATCTGAAAGAAGAAAGTCATAAACACCTAGGATAGTGTGAGTAAAATCATGGGGTATTTTTAATTTTTGGGTGAACTATCCCTTTAACAAAACTAAACAAAAGGATTTTAGAAATGTAGTTAAAATTATCATAAAAAAAGAAAGCTTCAGCTTTGCCAGAGGAATAAGTTATATTTTAAAATATATTAAAATATAAAAGCTGTTTTAAATTATAATAATATTTCACAATATTTTTACACTGAAACACTGAATATATTAAAAAGTAAATAGTTGGTTAAAAAATGTATTTGTTTTGTTGAGATTTCTCAAAGTTCATAACAAATCTAGTGCTAGACACTCATGAATATAAATTTATACACAGTGATGATTCATGGTGATCACAGGTTTGAGTGCTGCTGACATCTGTGAATCAAAGTCTTGCTACAAACCTTTATGCAGTTACCCCTAATCAACATATAAAAAAAAAAAAAAAAACATACCCAAAGACCATCCACAATCCATTCAATGACTGTCTCATGCACACGGCACAGAAAAATGGCAAGTGCTGGCTGACAAAAATGCATATATTTTCGCTCATTTCTTTGGCGTTTACTCTAAGAGGTTGCAAAACAACACTGCTGTGCAATAAACAGCATTCTTATTGTTAATAATCTTATTGTGAAGATACCCTGGTTAGTCATAAGTTGTTTAGAGAGTTCCTTCCTGTCAAAGAAGCAATTCATGGCCAGAACAAGCTGTAGTGCACAGCACTTAATTAAAATAATAAAAAGTCTGGCTACTAAGGGGAAAAGGAGTTTGGCTGCTGACACATTCTCTCCTTCACAAACTATTGCACCATTGTGCATCATATCAAACAAAACGACTCCCTTCTTTTATCTCTTTCTCTCCCCTTCACCCTATTCGTAATGTAAGAAATATTAAAGCTATGCTTTTGATATTAAAGCATCACGCAGCGAAGCGAGAACAAAACGTGGTCTCTGTCAAATCTCGTAAGCCTGTTGCACTTGCCTCAAAGACACAAACTTCCCCTGTCCTTGAACAGCTCTCCTCCTCTCCTTCCTGCTCCATTGTGCTGGTGCTTCTAATCTCACGCTCGGTGAGGATTAAAAAACTCAAAACGCTGTAATCTTGCCCACTTCAGAGCGGAGACAAAAACATCTCTCAGTCTGAAGTGCTTCTATCCGCCCCGATTCAACATAAAGAGGAGATTCCTCTAAACTTCAAAGTCTGTCACCGGATCAGCCCTGCCAGCGAGCGAGAGGAAACTGCCCTTCACCTGTCATTTGCGAGGCGGTAACACGCTCCACTAGTCTTATTTCCCAGCTATTCATCCAATGTGGAAGAAGACTGGTGCGGGCTGATCAAAGCGTCGGAGCGAAAGGGAAAAGTGGTTTCATTTCGGCACCGTTAGAGAGAATATTCAGCAAAGCCAGACTGACAACGTTCTTCAGCTAAACTCCGTTAACAAGAGCATAGAAGCTTTCGCTCGCAAACTGAAGGGAGCACTTCCTCATCTTCGTATTCTCTCTCCTTCTTTAGTATGATAATGAGTCTCATTATTCCATTTTACCTCCCTCTAAGGCTCTGACACAATTACCTCCCCTCGCTAATGTAAGATTCGACTGCGTGTGTGAGAGACAGAGCGTGAGCGGAGATATTCATAAAAATTGTGGTTTCTGAGTTAATGAAACTCTCTCACTTTACTATTAAAAAAAGCATGAGTTTAGTTTTTCAAGCCGTTTCATTTATAGTGGATACAGATGACTAAAAAACAATGGGGAAAATGACATCACAGGCCAGATTTGAACCTACACACCTCATGTGAGCACCACAGTGCAATGATTGGTTACCATACACTTAAAAAAACAAAACAAACAAAACAAAAAATGACCCAGTCATTGGGTTAAATGTTTCAACCTTCTGGGTAGTTTTATTGAACTCAACTATTGCTTAAAACTCAAAGAATCAAAAGAAATCAAAAGGTGAACATTTATCAAGAAGCAATTAAAAAAAAAAAAAAAAGATTATTAATTATTATTTATTCAACATACTAATAATTGTTAATTTCCAACCTATTTTGGGTTCATTTTAATCAAAAAATATAGTAATTTTTAAGCAATATTTGAGTTAAATGAAACTACCCAGAAGGTTGGGTTTCCCAGCGCTGTTTTTTTTTTGTTTCTTTGTTTTTGACACAGCATTTTTTAGAGTATATAAAAAGTAATTCTATATACTGTAGCATTATAAATACACAGCATTTTAAAAATATGCAAATGTATATTGACTAAATGTAAAAAATAGTATAACAGTTAAAAGTTTTACAATTATTTTGAGTCATTTTTTTAGCGTTTCTACACTCTAAAAAATAATTCTATATATAAGTACATAGCATTTTAAAAATATACATGTGTATATGGCCACAATGTAAAAAAAAGTAACATAAAATAGTCTAAATAAATTAATATGAACTTTATTATTTTAACCATTTTTAAAATGATTTTTGACCTTATTTTGGCCAACCTCAAAAATCAACCACAATTATTTGCCTTCATCTTTCAAACACCCCCACCCCTATTTAAACAGCCAAATAAACACGTAAGAAAGTTTGTATGTAAGGAACGCTTCTCTCTCTGCCATGTGTGTGAGAGACGGTCTAACTAACTACATGATTTCTATCGATCTGACAGTCGCCTGCGTTCATTTGTAGGACTACTTGCAGAAAATGATTCAATAGAAATAGTCTAAAAGATAGCCTTGGCCTTTAACAACCCAATTATTGTCAGACTGACTGTTTTTTGATTTATGGGTGCATGGAGCAAGAGGAAGGGATCAGAAGAAAGGGGGGAGGGGAGAAGAGAGGAAAAAAAAAAAAAAAAAAAAAAAAAATCACAACAGCAGAGCAAGCAAAGCATATGTGCACATCTGGAGAAGTCTCGTTTTCACACACCAGCTCAAACCNTTTAACAACCCAATTATTGTCAGACTGACTGTTTTTTGATTTATGGGTGCATGGAGCAAGAGGAAGGGATCAGAAGAAAGGGGGGAGGGGAGAAGAGAAAAAAAAAAAAAAAAAAAAAAAAAAAAAAAATCACAACAGCAGAGCAAGCAAAGCATATGTGCACATCTGGAGAAGTCTCGTTTTCACACACCAGCTCAAACCCCTTGAAATTCTCTCGACAGGATGAGGAAAAACAAATAGTGACTAAATCTGAAAGGGAATAGTGTTGTAACACCTGAAATCTAATAAATCTGTTCAAATCTGACCCACATTAAAGTCCCAATTCCATTTCCCTACTTGCTCCCAATTACATTTTAGTGAAAAAACCCCTTGAGATCTAAAAAGAAAAAGGGGTTTGTAATTTAAAATATTATCAAATTTAAAATAATTTAAAATAAAACTAAAATCTAGCTGCAAACAGGGATTACTGGGATTCAAGCACTTAAAGACATTTAAGAACATAAACGGAATTAAATTCTGCATTATTTAACAAGCCTGTAACCAGCTAAATCAATGCACATTTTTGGCAATTCCAGGTAATTTACCATAGAAATTAGATGTTTATTAACATTTATGGCTGTTATAGTGCCACCTAGAGGCCAATTTCTTTCAAAAATCGTACAGACCTCTAGGGCCAAGAGACGAACATACCCACCAAGTTTCGTTCCAATCAGCCTCCGTTAACCTTGTCTAATAGGCGATCAAAATTCTTTTTCATAGACATTGGCAGCATTTTGGACAAAGACACACTATACCAATTTTCAAGTCAAGTCAATCGGACAATGGGTGCGTAGTTCTAGCTATGTTTAAGTGCCCAAACTCTTGTCAAGTGCCAAAGCTTATTTTATATTACTGTTACCTGTTACCTCTTACATATGAATTTCGAGTTTGGTGAAAATATCTCTGACGTGACGGTGAGTCAAAAGTCCAACTTTTTAAATTGTTTTGCCTCGATTATTATAGGACAGTATAGAGATGACAGGAGGCGAAGCAGGAGAGAGAGAGGCGGGCGGTATCGGGAAAGGTCCTCGATTCGGGATTTTAAATCTGGACTGCAGCGCAACAGCGCTATGTCATGATTTCATACATTAAATTGCTGTAGCGCCACTGTCAGCCCAACTGGGGCAAGCCTTGGTGACATTGTAGACTGTGTGAATACTATCATCCTTCCAAATTTCAATTATAATTATAGTAATTATAATTAGCTTAATTTAAAAAGCCCTGAGTCTAATGTAAATACGCACACACGTTCCATTCGGTTCCAACGGAGGTTCATTGTTTACATTGGGGGTGAGACGTTCTTCTTTATCAGATAATTAATGAACGAACAGGTCATTATGCAGCACTCATCCCTAAATCTATACTTCTCCCAAATCCTCTTGAGCTGCATTCTGGGACTGAACCACCCCGGCGACTCCATTAGAGCGGGAGAGAGAAAGAAAGGGGAGGTCTTGCCCCTTTATCCAGTTTAAAAAGAGCACAGCGTCTATGTGGCGGCTGACATGCATACTCTGGGAATTTCTCAGGAGATTGTGCTCCGTTTCTGTCTCTAAAGCCCCGGGCGGGCGGGCGGCACGGGGGGGGTGGAGCGCTACGGCATNCCAGTTTAAAAAGAGCACAGCGTCTATGTGGCGGCTGACATGCATACTCTGGGAATTTCTCAGGAGATTGTGCTCCGTTTCTGTCTCTAAAGCCCCGGACGGGCGGGCGGCACGGGGGGGGTGGAGCGCTACGGCATGTCGCACTCCGTGGCTCAGGGCGGGCGGGATCCCTGCGTGCCAGTCTGCCTGTGAGGAGCGGATGACAGCTGAGAATGAGAAACATTTGCCGGGGCCACAGAGCAGCTTTGGGGTGGAGATCCTGCCACAGTTAGACCCCTCACCTCATGTCAGCCCGTCACCTCCACTAACAGAGCTCACCAATCAGACCTAGAACTGATATACAAGGCCCTGGAGCATTAACACCTTCAATCACACTCGCACACATGCATAGCTCCACTTTCCTCAGGTCCCATGTGGCACGTCAACAAATTATTGTTCTGGCAGGAACACCCTCCCTCTCAAACATACACTTTTGTGGATGAGATAAAGAGCTGAGATCTGCTCACACCAAGCCTAAAATTTCAAAATGTCAGGATTTTAAAAGGAAACCACATCTCTGTGAATTCCATTACAGTTTTAGGGCATTTCAGAAGCTACAAACAATCAGAGCGAAACAGAAATGTAAAACTGCATGCAAATGCTTTCAGACAAAGGAAGAAAATTTGCACAGGACTAGTTTGGGTGAGGGAAATTGCCTTGATTTGTGAGATTTTGTGCTGTTTATTGGTGTGAACGGGGCTAGAGTGGATGAGAAAGATCAAAGTTGACAGTCAGAGAGACAAAAGCACAGAAACAATGACAGAGACAGATGTGCAGACGCAGTGATGCACCTGAGCTAATACAAGCTGCATGCTGTTTCTGCGTGCAACAGAAGTGATTGTTGCCAAGCAGAAGAGCTTATTGTTGCCAAAACTATTCAAAGAGAGTTCACAAAAATTAAAACTGTCATTATGCACTCAACCTCATGTTGTTGCAAATTCGTATTGGACTTGCTTCCACTGAATTCAAGTGAATTCCTTCACTACTCACTAGCCATCAATTATAGTTTAAGAATTTAATTTACTCAACAGTTAAAGGGATAGGTCATCCAAAAATGAAAATTCTGTCATTAATTACCGACCCTCACGTCATTACAAAACCATGAGGCCATCGTTCATCTTCGGAACATGAATTAAGATATTTTTGATGAAATCCTGAATTTCTGACCCTGTGTAGACAGCAACACAACTGACACGTTCAAGGCTCAGAAATGTAGTAAAGACATCATTAATATAGTTCATGTGACATCAGTGGTTCAACTGTAATGTTAGGAAGCTAACATTAACAATTTTGTGTGCATTTCCACCACATAGGAAAAAAAAAAAAAACATACCTTAAAAAGTTGAAATTATAACATACTTAAGTCATAACTACAAGATAAAAAGTCGAAATTATGACTTACTAAATCGAAACTATGACTTTAGAAGTCATAATGAGATACAAAGTTGAAATTATACCATACTTAAGTAGATAAAAAGTCGAAATTATGCCCAAATTGAAATTATTAAAGTCGTAATTACGAGATTACAAAGTCGAACGCTTTGAGTTATTTTATTTTTACTTTTTATCTTAAAATTAGGACTTAAGTATGTCAAAATTTGGACTTTGTATCTCGTAATTGACTTTTAAAGTCATAATTTCAAATGTAGTAAGTCATAATTTTTACTTTTTATCTTATAATTATGACTTATTACATCGAAATTATGACTTTAAAAAGTCATACTTATGAGATAAAGTCTAAATTATGACCAAGCCAAAATTATGACTTTAAAAGTCGTAATTACAAGATAAAAAGTCAAAATTATGACTAAGCTGAAATTATAACTATGTATCTCGTAATTACGACTTTTAAAGTTGAAATTTTGACATACTTAAGTCATAATTATGAGATAAAAAGTCAAAATTATGACTTAATTTTAAATTATGAGATAGTAAAAATTGTGATTTAGGTCATAATTATGAAATAAAAAGTCGAAGTTACAACAAAAGTCAGTAAGTCAATTTTGACTTGTAAAGTCATAATTTCGACTTATTTTGTAATTTCAACTTTTTATCTTGTATGTCATAATTTCGACTTTTTAAAGGCATGATTTTTTTTTCTTACGTGCCGGAAATAGGCTTTCATACATTACGTTTGAACCACTGATGTCACATGAACTATTTTAACGATGTCCTTAATACCGTTCTGCATGATCAAAAAGCTGTCGGATTTCATCAAAAATATCTTAATTTGTGTTCTGAAGATGAACGAAGGTGTTACAGGTTTGGAACGACACGAGGGTGAGTAATTAAAGACGGGGTGAACTAGCTCTTCAATGGTGTAGGCAATTGTTTTTCTTCTAATTTAATTTTAAACATAAGCTTTAGATCAAAAGGCCTTTAAAATTATGTGTCAAGCATATTCAGACTTCAGGCTATAAACTTTAGACTTTAAACTTTAGACACACACACACACACACACACACACACACACACACACACACACATCAGCATAACCTAAAACATTCCCATACATTCACTACTACTTGGCAGGCCGACAGCATTGTGTGTTTGGCACATGCTGCGTGTAAAACATTTACGAGCAGTTAGCACTTGAGGAAGGCGGGCAGTGCTTCTGCGTGAGTTGTGTGGGAGTGACGAAATGTATGAGCTTCTTTCCATACCGGGGTCACAGAGTCACACAGGGTTCAATTCCGGCAGCACCGCAGGCTTCAAAGATCGGTGCTTCTGTTGTCTCGTTTGAGGAATGAGGTGCCACATTCCCTCGGGTCACTCACACACATACACACAGCTGAACGTGACTTTTCACAGGCCGCCGTGACAGACTTATTAGTGCCACGGGCTGCAGGGACACACAGTGGCACACATGAATGGACAGAAGGAAAGCTCCCTACAAAGGCTAGGTGTGAATGCAGTCTCAATGTCAATCAACTTGACTGACAGGTCTCTTCAGGCTACTCAAAAAAACTCAAGGTAAAACTCACCAGAGGGAAAAAAAAAAAAACAAAAACTCTCTAACATCTACACAAACAGAGCGAGTCCTCTGAGAAGGACACGGTACTTATGAGAGCCAACGATCCGTTCAAAGAGACGCTATTTCATCAGTAGAGAACACGCGGAGTAAACATCTCACGGGATGGTCTCTACTGACTGAAATGCAAGAAAGAAGTTCATCCTCAAATGCTTAGAAATGATAGACACTGCAGCCCTGTCACCATACATGGATCAGTCTCAGTTTTATAAATGTCTTTACTGCAGATCGATGCTTCTGTCAGGGCACAGGAGACATCATTTCTCTGAAACGGTTGTGTGAAAATAGTTACAAGTAAAGAAGTTATACTAACAAATTTGTCCACTCAAATAGAACAAAAACTAAACAACTGATGAGAACCAAAAAGATGGTCAGGCAACTGAGTCACCAAAAAAAAAAAAAAAAAGTACTACCACTGAATAAAAAAATAAAGACAGGTAATTGCGAGTTCTTCTAACTTAGGACTTCTCACAATTGCTATTCACATCACATCTTTGCGTAAAACAAACTTGAAATTCTGACTCATTTTTGCAGAATTGAATTGTATATAAAGTCAGAATTATGAGATTTAAACTTGCAATTCTGAGAAAAAAAATCTCAGAATTGCAAGTTTAAATCTCATAATTCTGACTTTATATACCATTCAAAATTACATGATAGGAACTCACAATTGTGAGAAATAAAGTCTCACAATTTTCACTTTTTTCCCTTGCAATTCTCATTTCTTTTCTCGTAACACAATTACAAGTTATTAGGTGCAGTTCTGAAGGAAAAAAATGACATGTTTTCAGAATTATGAGAATTACGTTTATCTCTCACAATTCTGACTTAACTCAATTGTGTTATAAAGTCAGAATTGCGAGATATACATTTGCAAATCTGAGGAATAAGTATCAATTGTGAGATAAAAATTTAGCAATTCTAGAAAGTCAGAATTGCGAGTTTAAATCAGCAATTTTTAGTTTTTTCTTGCAATTGTGAATTTATATCACAGAAATCTGAGAAAAAAAAAAAAAACCTCAGAACTGCGTGTTCATATCTTGCAATTCTGACTTAATTCTGAAAATTGCGGGTTTATATCACGGAATTCTGAGAAAAAAGTCAGAATTGCGAGTTTTTATCTCTAAATTTTCAGAATTGCGAGTTAATATCACAGAATTCCGAAAAAAAAGTCTTTGCAAGATGTAAACTGATGTAAAATGGAATAAAAGAATTTAAAAAAAATAAAATTTGATTTAGATTTCAAATTCTGACTTTATTTTTGCAATTCTGAGATTATATCTCACAACTCTAGAGGAAAAAAAGGACTCGTCATTCTCTCTTTTCACCTCGGCTCAGAGTTTATATCCCACACTTTTGGCTTTTTTTAGAATTTATTTTTTTTAGAATATTTTTTTTTTTTTTTCAGAGATTTAAAAAAAAAAAAAGAAAGAATCTTAAGTACCTTTATTTTTTTTTATTCAGTGGTGGAAACAGGCTTCCGTTCATTCATTATTTGATCCAAAATGAAACTATACGTTTTCTGAAACCATAAATTAGTTTTATGTTAGTACAATGTAAGCATTAAAGATTGAAAATCTTACAATTTCATAAATAAATCACTGTTTTTGAATACAAATTTTAAATAAATCAATATCTGTGGTTCACAAAACTAATCAGAATGATTTGTTTAAATCCTTTTGGACACACTAAAGGAATATTTTATCCAAAAAAATTCTGCCATCATTTACTCACCCTTGTGTTGTTCCAAACACGCAAGGTTTTGGTTAATTTATAAACACAAATTAAGAGGTTTCTGTTTCCCTATTGAAAGTCCTGGTAACCAAAAGCAAAATGAAGATCGAAGAATGCCGTCAAGGTATCATAAAGTGTTTAGACACTAAGTTGTTTAATACGAGATTTGATTATTATTCTACATTTTTTCCCTTCAAAGTTTTGTCTATCTGGAGTTTCAATGGAGGAAATGGATCTTCAAGGTTTTATTACAATATCTTAATTTGTGTTTCAAAGAATAACCAAAGTTATATGTGTTTGGAATGAAACAAGGGTGAACAAATGGCTTTGTAACTTCATGGAAAAATCCTGAAAACTTAAAACGATCTCATTTTGCATCACGTGGAAGAAGGAAACTCATACTCATACAACTTGAGGGTGAATAAATAAATGACAGTTTTCAGTTTGTAAACATTTACCGCTGGCACAGAGCCTCACATTTTGCAATTACCAGATTTCACATCTCCATGTGAAGGGAAGAGCAACAAAGCTGAGAAACCGTGAGAGCGTGAGAGACACACGGATAAAAGGACGAATAGATGAAAACTGAGCAACAGCAAAGAGGAACTCCTGAATTCCTTCCTCAAACGCTCACTTTCTATCTCACAGACTCAACTTAGCCTTTGTGAGCCTGAGACAAAAGCACTGGCACTTTGATCCCTCAGTGAAAAGACTGTCTCTTGATAGAGATACGGTGTTGTAACCCTGGTGTAACTTTACTGATTTCAGTCAAGGAAAAGAGGAAGTTTAAAAGAATAAACCCCATTTCAAGCACCACCTCGCTTGCAGAACTTACTTAAACTGTCTCAAAACTTTCAAGAAATCAGAAGAGAGCTACAAAATAGGCTTCATTTCTCTGCTCACACCAATTGGCTGCCCATTATGATGGACAACTGTACTGTCCAATGAGAAGAACACTTTCTGACAGGAGCCTGGATGCAAATCAAACAATTAGGCCACTGTTTTTTTATTTATTTATGGCTTGCTTTGCAATAACCAAATATGCATTTGCATAGCAACAGAAACTTTTACTGTAAGTCCAACCCTTCACAATCTTTCACCACTTGCTGACTGCAATGGGAAGGGCAAACTGGAATGCAGCAGAAGTTTAAAGCACTGGGTGGAGATCATATTCATCCAGACGATAGGATCTGATGTACACTATGCAATACAGGCCTGATTATATGTTCTAATAATAGTAAGCGAATAGCAAATGATAGTTAATATACTGATGTAAGCAGTCTTTTAACAGCTTAAATTCAACACCAGTGATGCTACGACTAAAATCGAACATTTCTAGCCTTAGAAACATTTTTTTTTTTTAAATATATGTAATCAAATTTGACAAAATATATATTTTACTGTGGACATTTGGTATTAAATGGTGCAACAACATCATTTCTTCAGTAAACAACGGAATAAAACCAAAATTAATTAAATTGATCAAAATTGACAGTAAAAGACATTTCTATAGACCAGTTATCTGTTTATAAACATTCGGGATGCGCCTTTACGGCTAGAGAATTACACGGATACGGTACAAAATACTTAGATTTAAAAAGAGTATAGATTATATTGATTAGATGTCATTTTCAAAATGTTATTCGCATATTACAAGAGCTTGTCACCCAGCGATAATCACTGTTATTCAACGCAATTGACTTTAGTGGGATAGTCTTACAGATCCAAAACAGGGATGACGTTTTTTGTGGGGGGTTCAAGTGGCAGTCTATGGAGCCATGGAACAAAATAATTAAAAAAAAAGATAAATTAGATTTTATATTTCAAAATTCTGACTTTATTTTCGCAATTCTGAGATTATATCTCACCACTCTAGAGGAAAAAAATTATAATTTTCTCTTTTCCCCTTGGTGTATATCCCACACTTCTGGCTTTTTTTCCCCTCAGAATTAACAAACTCACTAGTTTTGTTAAATCAGGTTATAAAGTCCGAATTAGGAGATATAAACTTGTATTTGCGAGAAAAAAAGTCAGAACTGTGAGATAAAATAAAAAAAAGTGTAATAGTAAAATGTAAAAATGCTAATAGTAATAGGTTTAAATAATATTACATGCTGTAACTGTAGGGCTAATACAATACATATTAACAGCATATGTAAATATTATGTAGACCTATTGTTTAAATCAAATTTATGCTTTAAAAGTAGAGTAATCATAGCAGTTTTCATCCATAGTATGTCCGTTTAAATGTCTGCATTTAGCTTCAAATGGTGTCTTTGACTACAGTATTCTATAACAATTATTTGCATTCTGATTTTGACATCCAAGGGCACAAAAATATTATTTTTTCTCTTATTACATGGAGTTTACTCATTTACCTCCACTTGTTACCAGTGTTTTTCTGCAACAACTATGTAAGTGACGTCTACTCAAAATTGGTCTATTCAAAAATATTCAATAATCCTGAATATTTCTGAAGGATCA
>JAHKKF010538354.1:7680-24027 GCA_019740295.1 Labeo calbasu
AGGTGTATGTAAACTTTTGACTTCAACTGTATGACTGATACTGAGAGGTCCACTTTTCTACACAAAATGAGGAAAAAAGGGCCGTTTACATCTGTGATTAATACTGACAGTATTTAGCTAAGATGCCAACAAATGTTTAATTAGTGTTATAATGATACTTGTTATATATTTAATTTATTTTATATATTTAATATATTAACATTTAATATTTTGGTTGCATTTGTGAGTTCTTGTAACTGGTTGTGTAAAATAGGCACATAAAACCATAATATCAATATATTGATCACATGCCCCTAAATCTAATCAAATCATAATTGTATTGCAGCATATTTTGAGATATCTGCAAGTACTGTAAGAGAATAAGTGTCAAATTGTTTTGTGTTAAAAAACCTGATTTACAGCCTTAGTGATTAATTAGTTAATTTTTCCAGTTAATTAATTGCTCAGCAACCCTAAAAAACTGCATATCCAGACTCTTTCTTTAATATCTTTACTGTATAGGGTCGACCGGGCCCACCTGGTGTCCAGGGTCCTCCAGGGCTCAAAGGCAGTCAGGTAAAGTTACACACCTGACTAATATGCATTCATGAGCCACAACTAAGATAAGATTGACTGTGGAGTGATGCTTATGTTTATTTATTATTAGGGTGATGCTGGGCTTCCAGGTATTGGCCTTGCAGGACCGCAGGTGAATGAACAGCTATTGCAGTCACTCAGAAATACTGTGTTTCATTTATACTATTTTTATAGGAATGCGCAGGTCTCAGTTGCATTTAAATAATTCCTTAAATGCACAAGCTCTTTGTAATGTTTTGATGTTCTCACTCAGGGTGAGCAGGGACCTAGAGGTTTTCCCGGAGCTGCTGTAAGTGCACAAAAAGTATCTTGTTCTTGGTGTTCACGCATGGATTTGTCTCTTTGAGTGGGGGAATTTGCAGACGTCGTTCTCTTTGAATTGTGTATATTTTACTTGTCTACTGCTATCTGTCACATACACTACTGTTCACAATTTGAGGTTGGTACAATTTTTAAAATGTTTTTGAAGTCTGGTATGCTCACCAAGGCTGCATTTATTTGATTAAAAATACAGTGAAAATAGTAATTTTGTGTAATAGTATTAAAATTTAAAAGAACTGTTTTCAGTTTCAGTAAGCCATTACTCTAGTCTTCAGTGTCACGTGATCCATCAGAAATCATTCTAATATGCTGATTTGCTGCTCAAAAAAAATGTATTATTGTTATTATTATTATCAATGTTGAAAACATTTATTCTGTCTAATATTTCTGTTAAAACTATGATACAGGATTCTTTGGTGAATAAAAATAATTTATTTGAAATAGAAATCTTAAGACGTTATAAATGTCTTTACTGTCACTTTTTATCAATTTACAGCATTTTGTTGTATTTTCTTTTTTTTTTTTTTTTTTTAAAAAAGAAAAACTCATACTAATGCTTAAACTTTTAAACAGCAGTGTATGATACATGATAATAAATCAGAGAAATAATAATACAAATAATAAATAAAAGAGCCCCTTCAGTACGGAAAACAAGTGTTAAAACAATTATTTGTGTCCTGCAGGGTCCAGAGGGACGTCAAGGCCTTGCAGGGCCGATTGGACCAGCAGGACAAAGGGTAAATCACTAACGCAATAACACAGTACACTTCAATCCATATTTGATCTGACCTCACTGCCGTCCCAATGTATTGCTTGATATCAATAGGGTCCAAAGGGAGAAATGGGACCACCAGGGCCACAAGGGCCAGTGGGAATGGGACCAGTCGGACCTCCGGTAAGAACTTGTGATAAAACATGGACAAAAAGATTGTCCCTAGACAAAGAGGCAGCTCTCGTCATTATATTAAATATATGCGAAAGTCATTATGCATGTACATGATCTGTTTTGCATAATAAATGATGCAGGATAAGCACATATTTCATAAGTATGCTATTACTCATACTAATGTATGCAATATGTCACCCTGGACCACAAAACCCGTCATATTTAGCATGGGTATATTTGTAGCAATAGCCAAAAATACATTATATGGGTCAAAATGATCAATTTTTCTTTTATATTAATTAAAGATCATGTTCCATGAAGATATTTTGTAAATTTCCTACCGTAAATATATCAAAACTTAATTTTTGATTAGTAATATGCATTGTTACGAATTTCATTTGGACAACTTTAAAGGTGATTTTCTCAATATTTTGATTTTTTTTATATATATATATATATAAAATAGTTGTATCTCGGCCAAGTATTGTCCTGTCTTGACAAACCATTCATCAATGGAAATGACCCTTATGACTGGTTTTGTGGTCTAGGGTCACATATATTGTTTCAAATCTTAAGAAATAGGGAATGAAACACAGCCACAGGTATTTTTGTGTACTTGTAAATGATAATATTATAATGATAATATATTTTGTGTCACAGGGCAGGGATGGTACACAAGGATTTCCTGGAATACCAGGGCAGGATGGGAGTCCTGTAAGTTTGCTTATTTATTTATTGAATCCTTTCAGCAAATCTGTGCATAACTTCTCTAGCTTATTCCCATATTATGACACACACTCTGTCATTAACAAATTCACCCAAGCATATTGTCCGTTGTTCATGTCTCTTCCGTCTAGAGACGGCATCAAACAAACTTCTGTAAACTGCTGAGACAAAGACAGCGAGAGTTTGTTGTCTTGCCAGAGTTCGTCTCATTAAAAAAGCAAAGTTAGCGTTGTCTGTTCTCACATCAGATGTTAATTACCTGAGGCTTTGTCGCAGAGAGCTTGAGGAGCGAAGCCAGACTCGGGTCATATCCGGCTCTGCCTGCATCCCTAACAGCAACACATTGTCTGCTTGCATCACGTCACCTGCCTCCGCTCCTCCCCGATCCACACTCATCTCATTGGCCCTGGAGAGTTACACACAATAACACTGTCTAACTGAGCTTTTGTGTGTGTGTTTCTCCTTGTCTTTCAGGGAGTCATTGGGCCTAAGGGTGACAAGGTAAGTGTCTGGATCAGTGAGCTGGGGAGGCGATTTCTAGGTCCCTCGAAGCGGTGAGAATGTGTGTGTGTGTGTGTGGGGGAAACAACGGATAGGAGGAGTAATGTTTAGAGCGACCGTCTGTACGCGCAGTGATGTGTCCACCCTGGAGACACAAACAGACGCATAAGTCTGACAGAAGAGTTTGACAGTGCTGCAAAAGTTAAAAATGCCCTCGAGCTAAAACAGGGTTATTAATTGGTGAATATAACAGCTGTCATCTGTAATCTGACAACATCACGAAGTATCAAAGAGAGAGGAAGTGAGCGTGAGGGAGATGAGAAAGAGAGACCTCGAAAGAAAAGCCCTGGAAATGCTTCATTCTTTAATGTCCTCTGTTGTCTCCCAGACTAATTTGTCTAAACACAGAGGAATGTGGCAGCTGATATCAAATGATGCATATTCCTCCTAAGTGTGATGAAGTGCTCTGTCATTCCTGTTCAGTGCCAGGATAGAATTCTACAGCAGAACCCTTTGTAATTTCGACATCATGTCATGTTGAAACACAGTGTCACATGTCTGTGTGTGTGCGTTTGAGTGTGTGTGTGCATGTTGGGAACCATGGTATTATAGTTAACTAAAAGTAACACTGAAACGAAAATTAAAACCATAAAATATAAAATAAAATAAATGTGAAATGAACTAAATAAAACTAAATAATATATATATATATAATAAATTAGTTTTTGCAAGTTGACAAGGCAATAATGTAGTTTAACTTATATATAAACTTAATAACTAAACCTAAAACTGGAATTAAATTATATAGTCATATATAAAAAAAAACCTACAAATGAAAATAAAATAAAATAAAATAAAAATTGTATAAACAAATAATAATATAAAATAAGTAACATTTCTTATTTTAATTTAGTTCAACCTGATGTACTAAAATAAGTAAACCTCAAACTGGAATAACAATGAATAAAAATTATATAGCCATATATGAAAAAACAAATAATAAAAATGACACCATAAAAAAAAAAATAAATAAAATAAGTAACATTTCATATTTTGATTTAGTTCAACCTGATGTACTAAAATAACTAAACGTAAAACTGCAATAACAACGAATAAACATTATATAGCCATGTATGAAAAAAAAAACTGATAAAAATAACACCATAAAAAATATCGAATAAAATAAAATAAAGAATGTTAACTAAAATAAAATATATAAATAGTTATTTTTTCTAGTCTAATTTCTTATTTTAATTTAAGTTAACTTAATGTACCAAAATAACCAAACTTAAAACTAGAATAAAAATTATATAGTCATATATGGGGGGAAAAAAACTACTAAAAATGACACCATAAAAAAGAAAAGAAAAGAAAAATGAGAAGAAAATAATAAATGTTAACTGAAATTAAATAAAATAAAATATATAATTAATTATTTTTACTAATTGCTAAGGCAACATTTCTTATTTTAATTTAGTTCAACTTGATGTACTGAAATAACTAAACCTAAAACTGGAATAAAAATTATATAGCTATATATGAAAAAAAAAAATGAAAAAAAAAAATAAAAATAAAAATGACAAAAACACAAAAACAAAACAAAATAAACAAACAAAAAAACTCTAACTAAAATTAAAACATAAAATAAAAACTCAAAATGTTAGAAAAAAACTATAATATCTTAATAGTACTGCTTGGTACTGTAATAAGGAATTGCCTGTAAGGTACTGTAAGGAATTGCCACTATTATTATTCCAAATATTAATTGGTTTGACCTATTTTTTAACTATATTTACACTTTTCAACTGTCATACCATAAAAACTTTTTTACTATTATTATTATTTAAATGATCACAAATTCATTTTGTTATTGTTATTGTTAATAATATTAATAATAATTATTAATAATCATTTAGTCATTGCAAGTAAGTAAAAGCAAGCAAGTAAAAAGATTTAGTAAAAGCAAAAATAAAACAATGAAAATTGATTTTGGTTGTTAGAAACAAATATGTACTGTATCCTGTTCATAGAAGTTCTATATCTTACTTTTGCTGAGTTGTGACGCTCTCTTTTAGTGTAGGTTGAATGTATTTAATTAAAATAATGACATTTGTTCCAATAGCATCATCCTGAAATCAATCTAGACTAGATGGGCAGTTTGCTAAGAAATTGTGCAACTCACTATAACCATTTTTTTTTTCTGTGTCATAGGGTGAACCAGGAGAGTGCAACTGTTTGAATTATATGTCCCCTGGAACTGGCGGTCCTGTGAGCTAATACTTTATTTTATTGTTGTTAATCAGGAGGACATTAGCACACTCTCACACATACACCCTCAAACAACGTGGGCTATTAAACATAACCTTTAAAATCAGTCCCATCTTATCATGAGACCTGATGTCATTAACAGTGCTGAATTTGACTACTCTTTTCTTGCAGGGGGTCCCAGGTGGTGAGAGCAGGTGGCAGCCTGGTCCTCAGGTCTGACAGCCTTTTATCTCCCTTCTGATGCTTAAAGGAACAGTTCGCCCAAAAATGAAAATTCTGTCATTAATTACTCACCCTCATGTTGTTGAAAAACCCATAAGACATCTTCAAAACACAAATTAAGATATTTTTGATGGAATCCGTAAACTTTCTGACCCTGCATAGACAACAATGAAACTGACACTTTAAAGGCCCATAAAGGTAGTAAAAACATATTTAAAATAGTCCATGTGACATCAGTGGTTCAGTCTTGATTTTATGAAGCTACGAGAATACTTTTTGTGTGCAAAGATAACAAAAATAAACACTTTATTTAACAATTCGACATGAGGGTGAGTAATTATTGATTTTATTGATATTGATTGTGACTCTTTTAATGAGTAATCAATGACCGTCTACTCATACTAATGTGTTCAATGTGTCTTAGGGACCTCCTGGACCACCAGGCCCTCCAGGTCCCCCAGGGCCCCAAGGCTTTACAGGAATCCCAGGCCCACAGGTGAGTATAAAACAGATGGCATCAGGGTGTAGCTTTGCTTTTTCTGTCTGTTCCTCCACCCTGCTCTCTCTGTGGGGCTTCTTTATCGGGAAGGCCTGCATGGGTAACTCTGGGCTCTAAATGCACCAATAATGTTTTCTGTAAAAGTGTACATAATAAAGCAACTGTTAATATGATTAAATAATGATTAATACTGACATTAATTAAATTTAATGTAATGTAATGTAATGTAAATGTAATGCCATGCAATTGTAATGTAGTTTGTAAAAGCGCTGTATTAAAACACTGCTGTTTAAACTGCACGCTTTAAAGGGGCTGGGAGTGCCGTGGGATGTGCTTTTATAATGGCTGTGCTTTTAAAAGTTAATGTAAAGTAAATGTAAATATTAATGTAGATTGTAATCTAAAGTAAAATATTGCACAAAAATAATTAAATGTAATCTAATTAATACATAAATTAAATAAGTACAGTGCCTTGCGAAAGTATTCATACCCCTTCATTTTTTGCACATTTCATGTTGCTGCCTTATGTTAAACTGTTTTGAATGACTTTTTCCCCCACATCAATCTACACTCCATGCACCATAATGGCAAAACAGCAAAAACAGAATTGTCACAACAAAATAAGTACATTGCATAAGTATTCATACCCTTAACTCAGTACTTAATTGAAGAACCTTTACAGCCTCAAGACTTTTTTGGGTATGATGCAACAAGATTTGCACATCAAAATTTTGGCAGTTATCTGCCTTTCTTTTCACCTCTTTACCTCTCAAGCTCTGTCAGCTTGAATGGGGGCTAGCAGACATTTTCAGGTTTCTCTAGAAATGTTTGATTGGGTTCAAGCCCAGCCTGTGGCTGAGCCACTCAAGGACATTCACATAGTTGTCTATAAACCACTCTTGCTGTGTGCTTAAGGGTCATTGCCCTGTTGGAAGGTGAACTTTCTGCCCAGTCTGACGTTCTGAATGCTCTGGGCTGGGTTTTTATTAAGGCTATATCAATATTTTGGTGCAATGAGCTTTTCTTCTACTGTGATGAAAAACAGTTCCACAGCATGAGGCCGCTACCAGCATACTTTACGTTTGGGATGGTACTCTGCAGGTCATGAGTAGTTCCTGGTTTCCTCTATCCATGATGCTTGGAGTTGAGGCTCATCAGACCAGAGAATCCTGTTTCTCACAGTCTGAGGTCCTTTAGGTGCTAATTCTAACTGTGTTTTCATGTGTCTTCACTGAGGAGAGGATTGAGTTTGGCCACACCTCCTTAAAGCCCAGATTGGTCCAGACAGCTCCAGGAAGAGTCCTGGCTGTTTCAGACTTTTTCCATTATGGATAATAGAGGCTACATGCTTCTGTGACCCTTCAATGCAGCAGAATTTTTTTCTGAACTCTTCCTCAGATGTGTGGCTTGATGCAATTCTGTCTCTGTGCTCTACAGGCAGTTTTTTTTTTACCTCAAGGCTTGGATATGCTCTGATATGCTTTTTTTAGCTGTTTTATTAAGACATGTGTGCCCTTCCAAATCATACCAATTAAATTAAATTTGCCACAGATTAACTTCATTCGAAGTGTAGTAACATCTACAAGCAATATGAATGCTCCTTAGCTAAATTTCAGCTGTTCCAAATAAGGGTATGAATACTTATGCAATTGAATTATTTAAGTTTTTTATTTTTAATAAATTTTTTGAACCTGAATAAATTTTCAACGTGTTTTTTGCTTTGTTATTATGGTGTATGGAGTGTAGATTGATGTGGAAAAAATGTAATTGAAAGCAGTTTAACATAAGGCAGCAAGGGGTATGAATATTTTCGCAAGGCACTGTAGTTGGGGATCATGCTGCTTTTTCTTTTTAAAAACCATGCAGAAGCTCACTGTGAGGTTGCTGTATTTAATTTAACAATTAAAAAGACCATTTTCATCTTTATCAGCTATGTTTTAAATACACCACAAGAATTATGATCCATCCTCATCTAAATCGCCCCGATAAACTGGCAAGTTTTCTTCGATATGATCTCACCGTGAGCACTGAGTGGTCTTTAACCTGGTGTTGTGTTGATTTCCCAAGCCTCAGCAGAGCTGAAATTTAAAAATAGACAGAGAAAGGCAAGAAAAAATGTAAATGTCTACTCCGAGCTGGAACACAAACCAGGAGAGGGTCCAGGGCTTTGGCTACTTTCCCTCTGCCCCGCTGGAGAAGGAGGTGTCCAGATTGTGGCCACAAGCTAAACCAATTCAACCTCAGTTCCTTCTTACAGGGTATCCCTGGCAACGATGGCGTACCAGGGAAACCGGGTCCACCCGGCCAAGCAGTGAGTAACCAGACAGGGGGAGGAGCTTTATTACAGTATATAAACACAGAGCAAGGAGCCTGGTTGGTCGACTTCTGCATTAGAAGGGGAGCAGTTTGGGCCTCCCCTAAAACGGTGCGGGGAGACAGAGGTGATTCATGAGAACAACAGCGACTTTTTTATAATACAAAAAGGAACCAGTAAGCATTTCCAACGACCTTAATGCGGCGTCTCTTTTGCAGTGTGTCCTTTATGGCCGCCGAATGTCCCATTACCCTTTCAGAGTTAACTCACAGTCTCCGAGGCTTTGTGTAATGGTAAACACTGCCATTGTGTTGAGTTACGATTAGGGCGGCCATTACAGTGAGTGATGTTCCATACAGAAAGAGCCATTAGATCTTTGTTTGAAAGCAGGATTTCGCCATTAATGGCCCCGTCTCTCCGCACGCATATTTTCTCAGCTGGCCCGAGGCCCATCCTGAAATCAGAGCTCCGGGCTTCCAGCCTGCAGCGGAAATTTGGCCGGACTTCAGTCCCGGCCCGCTTTGCTCCACTTCTATCAGCAGTCTCCGACCACCGAGTTCTTCCAGAGCACAATCAGATCTAAACCATGTTATTCTTTTAACACCGTTCGCCAACCTTCGAGAAACAGACCCCGCAAATAAGCTAGCTTATTAATATACAAAATAATTCTGCTCCATAGTGCCAAAAACGCTAAATAGTTCCATTAAATAGTTTAAATGGTTCTTTTAAAAAACTAAAAGTGCAAAAGGTGACCCATTTCCATATTAAAACCATAATTACAGTAGATTAATTGGATAACCACTTTACTGAGCCGTGGAGAGCCAAATCCAGCCAGTGGTGAGAGGAGATGGCGTACTTGAAGCACGTCAGTATCTACGCTCTAGATAGCACTTTTAAAAGCATCTGAGAGCCGCTCTCATATTCGGTCAAGTTCTCTGGTTTAACTGTCATTAGATTCATATTTTAGTCCTCAATACAAAAAAGAGCCACGTGGGCCAAGTGAATATAATATATTGGTTCGAGATGAAGTGGAATTTGAGTTGAATTTTTTAATAATGCTTCAACACTCTGGGGATTCGTTACATGCTCCACATATAGGATTCCATATCAGATGGTTTTTTGTTTTTTTTTGTCTTGTGGAAGTCTTTTGTGCTCTGAAACTAATGCTTTTTAAAGTAGGATGTGAAAGTGACTTCTTATCCATGCTGTAAACAGCTAATATAACTATGTTTTTTACACGTAATTAATTATATTTTCATTTACATGTTCATGGGTGCAATTAGACAGTAAACTGTTTTGAAATGACAGCGTAATAAATAATTGTTGCATAATGTGAAATAATTTATCATTTTTTTCCTCTGAATAATTTCATGCAAAATAGTTCCATTATTAAAATGAGATGTTTGTTATTAATGACATAATGAGATAACTGTTTTCAAAGCAATGCTTTTAATCTACTGCATTGCCTTGATCTCATCATAGTCACTTTCTTCTGAACTTCTGATGATAAAATGAAGTGTTTTTGATGTAGTCACCATGTCTGACTGTCTCCTCCATCTTGCAGCCCCCTGTTTTACTGCCTCAGGATTCAGCTGCCACTGGCAAGGTAAGCAAACGGTCTAGCCTACACGCTAATCTGTATTAACTGCACGTGTTCAACTTCTCTCTTTCTCTCTATGACATTATTAGTATGCATGTGCAAGGAAACACTGGTATTATTTGGTAATATAATGGTGTGTAGAAACATACACATTAGCATTGTTGGTGTGGTGTGAATAAATGTTATTTTTTTATATTCTGCCACATACGGCAGCAAGACGTCTATGCAATGCATGCATTTTCATTTGGAAAATGGAATTTTTAGTGCAGGGGTCTTTGACCTTTTTGAGGCCCAGGACCCCATGGCAGATAGAGAGATGAAGCAGAGAACCCCTGTTGTATATTGCATAAAATTGAGTGCTGCATTTTAAGCCTGACATATTTCATATGTATACAAATATGTTAATGTAAATACATAGTTTATGATTGTTACTGAAGGTATTAAAATGTATTTATTCATTTAAACTACCATTCAAAAGTTTGGGATTGATAAGATTTTTTTAGTCTCTTAAATATTTGATCAAAAATACAGTACAACACTATATTTTGAAATAATATTACATTTTAAAACAACCATTTTCTATTAAAATATTATTTTAAAACATAATTTATTCCTGCGATGGCAAAGCTGAATTTTTGGGCAGCCATTACTCTAGTCTTAAGTGTCACATGATCCTTCAGAAATCATTCTAATATGCTGATTTGCTGCTCAATAAAAACAAACAAAAAATAAATAAATAATAAATCTTACTGATCCCAAACACAAGTGTATTCATGTAAGGGGTCAAATTAGTTTTTGAGCTTTAGATCATTTCTGATATTTGATGTTTGAAAATAAGTTTGAAATACATCAATTTAAGGTGTTTAAGACTTTGATTAGATGTTTTTTAGATGTTTGTATACAAATTAGACGCTTAGAATAAAACATACATTTTAATAGTTTTTCACCCATATCTTAATGACAAATGTGTACTGTTCAGGCAGAAGAATCTGATGCGAGTCATTTCAAAAATCATTTATTTTGCAAACCTTATTTTTTGGAAACCTTAGACATTCTTTGAGCTGAGGTTATTGGAATTCTTTCATTCCTGCTCTATCAAGCTGGAATGTGAGAGCAAGGTTTTTACTGTTAAAGGGATAGTTCACCCAACAAATGTAAATTAACCCATGATTTACTCACCCTTAAGCCATTCTAGGTGTTTATGACTTTCTTCTCTCAGTCGGATACAATTGGAGTTCTATTAAAAAATGTCCTGCCTCTTCCAAGCTTTGTAATGGCAGTGAATGGGTGTTGAGATTTTGAAGTCCAATAAAGTGCATCCATCCATCCACACAGCACTAATAAAGGCCTTTTGAAGCAAATCGATGTGTTTGTGTAAGAAAAATATCCATATTTAAAACTGAAGAAACTGTAATATCTATCTAGCGCTAACTGTTGTACGCACATTCACGAGAGAGTAGGATTCCAGCGGATGACGTAGGACGTAGGCGTAGCATAAGATCCGGTGAGAAAATGAGAACCTAGTTTTGTTTACAGCAAAGGAAAACCAGTCTCCTCTTGGCTTACAGGTATATCTAAATCCTAAATCCTCCAACATTTTCCTTTTTTATTTGTTTGGATGTCCTTTATTGGACTTTAAAATCTCAACACCCATTCACTGCCATTATAAAGCTTGGAAGAGCCAGGACATTTTTTAATGTAACTTCAACTGTATTCGTCTGAAAGAAGAAAGTCATATACATCTATGTATACAGAATGTCTTGAGGGTGAATAAATCATGGGGTAATTGTCATTTTTGGATGAACTATCCCTTTAACAAAATATCCTGTGTTTAAATTTCATGCATCTTCCTTCGTCTGTCTGTACCTTCTTACTCTTCAATGCATCAATACTGTTCACTAGTATTTGCATGCAGGTACTGTGTTTTTATTGTTCATTTGCTGCTTGCAGTGAGTACACATGTGTTTTTGTGTCATGTGTATGCTTCACTGTAGGATGGTTGTGGTGAATGCTCCAAGGGCCTACCTGGTGTGCCCGGCATAGTTGGCGCTAAGGGAGAGAAGGGAGATCAGGGAAAGCCTGGTGTCGTACCCGACGAAGGATGCGAACGGGTGAGAGGGTTGAATGATGAATGATGTGATTGGTATTAAACAGGGCGTGGGTTTGCGGTCATAACATTGATTTGTTCACTTGTTTTATGCTTTCTGTTTGGCATACTGTTCGATTTCTACAGTAGTTTTGCTCATGCTAGAACATATAATACTAAACCTAGCTCTATGATCGCCTTTACAGTGTCTAGAGAAGCTACAGAGAGAAGAAACACCAAGTGTGCCTGTAAGTTTGTGGACCGATTGATATATTCTCTTTTTAAACTCACATAAAACAGTGATAGGAAAGCTTCCCAAGCTACAAGCCAGTCATAATGTTCAACGGTTAAACTACAGTCATAGCTGTTTACATTCAAGCTGTTTAAGTGTGTAAATATCTGCTTACCAAGCCTGCATTTATTTGATCCAAAATACAGCAAAAGCAGTAATACTGTGAAATATTTTTACTATTTAAAATAACTGCTTTTTGTTTGAATATGTTTTAATATGTCATTTATTCCTGTGATCAAAACTAAACTTTCAGCATCATTACTCCAGTCTTCAGTGTGACATGGTCCTTCAGAAATCATTCTAATATGCTGATTTGCTGTTCAAGAAACATTTTTTTAATTATTATTACCAATATTTAAAACAGGATTGATGAATAGAAAGATCCAAAGATCAGCGTTTATCTGAAATAAAAAGCTTTTGTAACATTATATATTATACCATTTAAAAGCTTGGAGTCAGTATCCTTTTTTTATTATTTAGAAATGATAGAAATTAATACTTTTATTTAGCAAGAAGGCCTTCAAATTAATCAAAAGTGACGATAAATACATTTATAATGTTACAAAAGTTATAAATGCTGTTCTTCTGAATTTTCTATTCATCAAAGAAACCTGAAAAAATTCTGCTCAGCTGTTTTTAACATAATAATAATAATAAATCTTTTTTGAACTGCAAATCAGGATATTAGAAAGATTTCTGAAGGATCATGTGACTGGAGTAATGATGCTAAAAATTCAGCTTTGAAATCACAGGAATAAATTACATTTTAAAATATATTCAAATAGAAACAAGCTATTTTAAACAGCAAAAATATTTCAGAATTGTACAGTTTTGCTCTACTTYGGATCAAATAAATGCAGAAGAGACTTCTTTTAAAAACATTAAATAAAAAACTTTTGACTGGTAGTGTATAAATGAGTCCAAAACAATGAACAAGAGGATTTAACTAAGTATTTTACTTAATAATGATACAGGCTATCACACAAAGTTTTTTAGGTAATAAATAAATTGTTTATTATTTGAAATGAATAAATGTTCAAACAAACCAGTTCATTACAATAATTTGGAACTCTCCATATCTGCTACTCGTTACTGGAAATTATATGAAGCTTTATGAAACTAGCTGAGCTACTGTTACATCATTAAAAATCATTAAAAATAGTTCTAGTCAACTATTCACTGTACTGACACAAAGCTGTTCCTTTACATCACTTAAAAGCCATTATTTGCGTTTCTTTACAAATAGCGTTCCTTAATTGTAAACCCTCATGTGTGTTTATTGTTTTTAGACGAGCAACAGTGGTCAGTGCGTTGGTGCACCAGGGATGCCCGGATTCCCAGGGAGCCCAGGGATCAAAGGAGAGCCGGTGAGAGATCTTGCTGTGTTTCATTCCTATCAATGCCTGTTAGAGAGGATACAAGAGCTCTGCTGCATCCAAACTATTGCCAAGCTAACAACACAGTACTCTATGATATATGTAGCACACTCAAATTCTATTATTCTGTCCCCATTTCTGTCCCAGATTTGTGTTATCAAAAGCTTAGGGATAATCTGAAAAGGTGGGGGACACATTTTTAAGCCTTATCATCTTGGCTCATGAATATTAATTAGGTAATGTAATGTTTGCCCAGTTGTCCAAACTGAGTTGCTGGAAGACAAGTAGGTGGGCGCTAGACATAGTAGGATTACTTCACACCGCCTGCACGTTCATTCAGTCCACTGCTGATGCAACCGGTTGGCACAGACTTCTGCTTGGTCTTAGTCATCGTAGTCAGCTGCTATTTATTTCTATTTATTTTTTTTATGAATCAAAACAAACATTTTGATTTAACATAGAACTTTTAAGGCTACGATGTGGCCATAACATAGCTTGTCTGCTTCTAAAGTGGCATTTAGGTACACTAAAAGTCAAACGTTTTTGAACAGCAAGATTTTAAAAGTTTTTGTAAAGAAGTCTCTTATGCTCACCCAGCCTGCATTTATACAATTACATACAATTCTGAAATATTTTTGCTGTTTAAAATAGCTGGTTTCTATTTGAATGTATTTTTAAAATGTGTTTTATTCTTGTGATTTCAAAGCTGAATTTTTAGCATCATTACTCCAGTCACATGATCCTTCAGAAATCATTCTAATATTCTGATTTGCTGCTCAAAAACATTTATTTATTATTATGTTGAAAACTTTTTTCAGGAATCCAAAGCTGATCTTTCTATTCATTAAAAAATCCTGAAAAAATTTATAATGATAATAATGAAAATGTTTCTTGAACAGCAAATCAGCATATTAGAATGATTTCTGAAGAATCATGTGACACTGAAGACTGGAGTAATGATGCTGAAAATTCAGCTTTGATCACAGGAATAAATTACATTTTAAAATATATTCAAATAGAAAGCAGTTATTTTAAATAGTAAAAATATTTCACAATATTACTGCTTTTGCTGTACTTTGGATTACATAAATGCAGGCTTGGTGAGCAGAAGAGACTTCTTTAAAAAAACATTAAAAATCTTACTGTTCAAAAACTTTTGACTGATAGTGTATGTTTACACCGCAGTTTAGAATTGCATAAATAATGCTATGATATTAATGGGCTTTAAATGGGCATTAATGGGTTTAGATATGAATATTGAAGTAGCTGATTTGTTCAGAAACGATGCAAGTTACTGTCTTTATGAACGAATCACTGAATCATTGGTTCACTTGATTCATTCAAAACCATGGATTCATTCAGTAATGAAACACAGCTGTGTTTACACTCAGAAAGCCATAATTGTTCTGTTGCGGCTTTGTTTGAAACTATTTAGGTCAGCAAAACTGAGCAAAAAAAACAAACAATATTGCATCTAAAATAAGACAATATTAACTGTTTATTGAACTGCCGTATATAAACTGCACCATTTTTATTTATTTATTATTTTTTTGTAGTTAATTACACCAAATTAACATGTTATATATGTATAAACATAATTGTATAAATATAAAATAATGATTATTATATTGCCCATGTACAATGGTTCCTCTGCCTGTCCCTGTAAACATAATCCTTGCCTGTGTTCACTATAGGGTCCTAGAGGTGAGCGAGGAACTCCTGGTCTTCCTGGAACCCCGGTAAGCTTTTATTTTGCCAGTCATGCTCCAGATTGTCTGCTAAAAGGTCACATTGCCTTTTTAGCCCTATTTTCTAAGAAACTGAGATAGAGTGACCCCAGATGGCTTTCAGAGTGTAGTCCATGTCATATATAGGCAAACTAATGCTGAGCACTTCTTTCAGAAGTGCAGCATATGGGCAGTTGTTCTGCGTGACTTAATTTAGTCACTAGCATTTAATCCCACAAATGCAGTGTTTGTTTGCACAATCTATCTTTTAGGTTCAGTGTTTTCAGTTAGAATGGACCACTAAGGGAGAATAGTATAATACTCTTTGCTGTGAGGTTAGAGAGGCCCCTACAGGTTTAGCCTAGAATTGCAGAATGCTTTCCAAAATGGTCACAAACCTGAGCCTAACCTAATTTCAACATAGAAATGAGAGTTAAGATTTGGTGGCCATTTAAACTTTTGTGTAATGGCTAGGGAAGATTCTTATTATAGACCAGGAGGTTTTTGAATAATGTGGGTTTTCACTTTTGATTTCGTTAACCAAAACTGACAGTAAAGACACTGTTACATTGTTAAAAGAAACTGAAATACACTGCCATTCAAAACTGTGGGATCAGTAGGATTTTTTATGTATTTTTAAGAATTTTCTTATGCTACTCAAGGCTGCGTTTTTTGGATAAAAAATACAGAAAAAATGTAATATTGTGAAATATTATTACAATGTAAAATAATATTTTTCTATTTTAATATACATTCAAATCTAATTTATTCTTGTGATCCAAGCTGAATTTTCAGCATCATTACTCCAGTCTTCAGTGTCACATGATCCTTCAGAAATCATTCTAATATGCTGATTTATTATCAATGATGAAAACAGTTGTGCTGCTTATTTTTATTTTTTTTTAATTTTTTGGATATGTGACACTTCTTTCAGGATTCTTTGATGAATAAAA
>JAHKKF010538355.1:6183-21470 GCA_019740295.1 Labeo calbasu
TTTGAAATGATTTTTGAAGTTGAGGGAGAAAATACGATTGGAGTTTTTTGACATACCCTAACTGTCTTGAGTCAGAATACACAGAGTTCAGGGAGAGACAAGACAAGCATTTGAAATTAAAAAGTATTTAAATTGTATTTTATTAATGAAAATAATCGATCGTTTTGCTAGACAAGATCCCTTCATGGGATCGTTTGACGCTGCATTTAAACTGCATTTTGGAAGTTCAAAATCGGGGCACCACATCAGTCCATTATATGGAGAAAAATCCTGAAATGTTTAACTCAAAAAACATAATTTCTTAATGACTGAAGAAAGAAAGACATGAACATCTTGGATGACAAGGGGATGAGTACATTATATGTGAATCTTTGTTTTGGAAGTGGACTTCTCCTTTAAGTGGCTGAAGCTGGCTTCTATAAATGGCTGTACTGTATATGTGTTGAATCTGATTCTGTAATATCTGTATTAATTTATATAACAATAGTAAACTGTTAGTTCCTGTTGTGTTGATAAATGAGTTAATAAATGCATTTGAAAATACTGCATGTGAACATGCTTAAGGAAAAAATTCTTTAAAAAAAAAGTTGTGTTGCTTTATATTTTTGCAAAAACTGATATATTTTTCATTCTATGTTCAGGTTAAAGTTCAAAAGAACAGGATTCATTTGAAATAGAAATATTTTGTAACATTATAAATGTTTTTACTGTCACTTTAGATCAGCTGAATGTGTTCTTGCTGAATAAAAGTATCAAAAGTCTTTAGTGCTTATAAAACTTTTACAGAAAATGTAACAGAACTATAATAAGACGTAAAAGACATCTGGCAACGGCTGTAAATTCTGACTGGATGAATCTGCATTTGAATCTGCCGTAAACGAGCTGATTTACTCACACCTGTGAACGCACGTCAGCTCAATCACTCACCTCTTTGAGAATGCGCTCGTTGAAGAACTGCTGGAGTTTCTCATTACAGTAGTTGATGCAGAACTGCTCAAAACTGTTGTGCTCAAAATACTCTGAGGAAAAGGAAGACAAAATGAGGTGTAGCATAAGCATAAATCAGGGTTTGGTTGGTTAGCTTAAGAGTTACTTAACAGTTGGTCCCTGCTTGCAAATGCCACAACTAGGCTGCAAGAAATCTGAATGATCAGTCACATGACATTAATGGCTCAGGTGACTCAAAAACAGTGTAGTGAACTGAGTATTCATAAGCTGACATGCTCTTTTACCAAAGCCAGCGATGTCCAGCACACCAATGAAGTGAGCAGATGAGTCGAAGGGGAAGCACTGGTTGATCCTGGTGACCACATGATCAAAGAGATGGCTGTAGATGGCTTTAGCCAGAGCATCACGAGCACTGCTGGCCTGCTCCACCTTCAGAGGAACCCTACAGAAGACCACAGAAGTGAACGGTTATCCACTGGACCGCAAGCGTCTCAGTCCAACTGTTCATCAGAGACAGGGTGAAGCAGCTCTTACTTGATGGCTGTGCCTTTAACGCCCCCTGCAGTGGTGTGCATGACTCTGGTGGTCAGACTGACCCTTAGATCTTCCTCATCCAGGCCCAACAGCTCCGCACAGTACTGTAATGACTGACCACACGTCTTCTTTAAGACACAGCCACCTGAAACACACAAACACATAAACACAGATCAGTAAATATTTATTTTCCCCGTTTTCATTAAGATGTGGTACATAAATAAGGTAATGGTTAATGCGGCCTTATGTTTATTGTGATGGAACCGTTATGCGATTTACACTCAATGCTGAGTACTGGCTTTATTATTTTTTTATAAAAGCATATGTTCAGTGCTTTCTAAAACTAGATCTCAACCTACCACACAAATTAGATTTTCTATTACGGTAGCAACTTCACTTTGACTTCCACTGTTTTTATATGTTACATAGGATCAATAACCCAAACCATTAAAGAAATCTTTTGGTATTTAGATATTAATGCATTATTAAGTTCCTGTATTAACATGCTTTTGTGGGAACACTTGGGATGTCCTCTTAAAGTAGGTAATCTCAGGTTTTACTAACACTCTGGAAACAATTGGTGACACCAGTATCACTTTATAATAATTTGTATACTATTATAGCTTATTTATTCAGATTTCAGATGATGTATACATTTAAATTTCTAAAAATTGTCCCTTATGACTGGTTTTGTGTTTCAGGGTCACAAATATCAATAATTAGCATTAGTTTTTGTATTTTATGAAAATGAAACTCTGCATTGGCAACTAACTAAAATAAAATGAGTTGAATTTTTTTAAGCTCAACTTTTATATTTTATTTTTATTTCAATTAACAAAACCTATATTTAATAGTTTTAGTTACCAATAACAACACAAATCCACTTCTGGCTTGTGTGTTTACTGTCAGAATGAAAGCTTTTGTGCAAAAAAAAATGTAAAAAAAAAAATTCAAAATATACTCGTATCAGCATATTTTGTCTAACTGGTCACTAACTAATTCTACTGTAAACCAAACACTTGTTCCAGTCTGTGTATTGTCATAGGCTGGATTATGATCAGCTTTAAATCAGTTGTTGGCAAGATTCACTTTTACTGCTACCACCAAAAACAGTGCGTTTTATAACTGAAGCTCTCTGTTTACCTGACGTGCTTCCAGCCTCTTCAAAATCAATGTTTCCAAGGTGCAAAACCCCAGCCACCACCCTGAACAGGTTGAACTTCTCCGTGTCATCCAGTCCGATCTTCTTCATGGCCACAGACATTCTGTTAAAGTCGGCATGATCGTCCAGCAGAGGGTCTTTCAGAGGACCTGCCTTCAGATGCTGAGGAGCAACAGTCAAGTTAGACTCAGAGCAGAAACGTGAGTTAATCCAGGAACCTCACTGCTAATAAAACTCAGCACAGCAACTGGAGTCAATTTATTTCAGTGTTTTGTTACTCAGTACTACACAACCATAAGTACAGGTGCAGCAGAACACCGAAACCATACGCTCTTGAATATTTAATTTTAAATCCACTGGCATTAAACAGGAATTGCTCCTCATTATCCTGTTACAACAGCTTACAACAAATTTTAGAACATGCCTAAACTCCTTTCGCTTTTTCTATAATTTTCACAACTGACAGATTTGGTGTAGCTGAAACAGGCAGGCCCGTTCATGCGCACATTATTTTGGCTATGTAGTGTATCAGGCAACTTCATCAGTTTGATGGTGGGACACACAATCATTCAAATGTTTCCACAAAGCTACAATATGAAACTCATGACTGTCATAGAGAATGCTGTGCTTTTTGAAAATCTTTTTTGGAATTTCTTCTGTAATTTTGTTTCATTTTTTTAGACTCTCCAACCGCTTATAGAAGCTATCTTGATTTCTGAGCTGGTCGGTTTGTTGTCAGCCCAAACATGCAGCTTTCTTTTGACTTCGGAGTGGTGTGCATAAAATAACATATGTTCGTTTTAATTTTTATAATGATTTTTAAAGACTCCAATCCGATCTTATATACAAACCCTGTCATTAGCCTATATATTCAAACTTATATATTCATTAACCTTACCGAAAGCTATAAAATGATGTGAAATTTCAGGTCATAGGAGTTCATCGGAGTAAAAAGGAAAATGGCAGGTGCATGTAGGTTTTCCACAGTCTTTGATGTCTGACACTCCACCCTCTGCATTGTAAATTGCAAAAAAGGCACTTGTTGTCCTCCACATTTTCCCATGTGAATTTTACATGGCCATTCAACTGAAGTGTAGACGTAGATCCTGACCCTGGTGTTGTCAACATATCTGAACATCAAGAATGCACTATATTCATTGTTTTGATGGTATGCTGAAAGGATTCCTCATGGTTCATGTCTCATTGTGGCTGTTGTCTTGCAGAGTTTGTAAAATGAGAGTTGTCTCTTTAAGGTGTGAAACATTCAGTGACAGCTACAGTGAACTACTATCCTGACTTTCACAAAACTTCCAACAATCATGAGTCCGATGTAACTGTGTGGATATTTTTAAATGACAAAGATTTTGCATCCCCCAGAAACTGAGCCAAAACCATAGTCAATAAATTGATAAGTTGCTGGCATTTTGGGTTTGTGCCTTCTGTTCAAAAACACTTGAATGGAACCCGAAGGTATTCTGGTACACAAATGCACCTGCTAAAGAGAACGGTGTCTGCTGAGAGGAGCAGATAATGCTAATGGACACAAAAACTGCAAGTATAGCAAGATTACCACAGTACACCATTAATATCTTTTACCTCAATGTGGTGGATTTTAAAAGTGCACTAGACTTACACTTGCTGTAATTATAGTACTACTATTTTGTGGCAAATCATAATCAGGAATATTAAGAGAGGAATATCCCATTACCTTAGAAAAAAGCCAAGATAAGCCAAAACAGCAGTTTTGCTCCCAAGAAATGACAATTCCCATTTTTTTTTTTTTTTTTTTACAAGATCTGGGTCAAACGTTTTTCTTTTTTGTAAGGGTTTAAGTGTTACATGGAAATTGCAAGAAAATGTTACAGAGTTGGATAATTTGCTTTCTTTTTAAGAAAAGGACATATCAAAATTATGTAACCCAGGATATTGCTTCAGGTTTGTTAACTACAGGAACAACCCAAACCATGGTAAGTATAACAAAATATGACTTCACACTGTCCTCTAAGAAATACATTGGACCCAGGTCATGTATTTATCACAAAAGGAGAGAAGAAAAAATAAAGCCCCTCTGATCACACAACACACATATTCACCTTCTCATCCTTTGATGTATCAGACACACACAAACAGACACACAACCACAGACAACGATGTTACAAATGATTAGTGCACTGATTGGATTAGTATGAATATAATCATGCATAAATTATATACAATATGATACACAAGGACATTAACAAAAGGCTTTGTTTCTGGGAATTAATATCATGCCGTAGACCAACCAAAAACAAGTGAAGACGCTTGTAAAGGACAAGCTGAATCAGCGCTGAGGTTTATCATGCTGAATCAATGCTGCCATAAATCCACAATCAAATCCCCCAGTGACCCTCGAATGACCCTCAAAGACTCTTCTTTTACCATCACACCAATCACCTACTGCCCCCTTCATCTAAAGCTTTAATAAACTGTTAATTGATATTGAATTCAGAAGATTATATGTGTCCCTGGACCACAAAACTAGTCATAAGTAGCACGGGTATATTTGCACCGATAGCCAACAATACATTGTATGGGTCAAAATGATCAATTTTTTCTTTCATGCCAAAAATCATTAGGATATCAAGTAAGCATCATGTTCCATGAAGATATCTGATAAATTTCCTACCGTAAATATATCATAACTTAACTTTAAATTTATTCAACTTTCAGATGATGTAGAAATCTCAATTTCAAAAAATTAACCCTTATGACTGGTTTTGTGGTCCAGGGTCACATATATTTCTGTGAATTATTTTCAGTAAATTCTTTTGAATGTTTACGTGTCAAAATGTGTTAGAGGCTTTAACTGAAGTTTTATTAAAGGCAAGACATCTTAGGTAAATAGTATAAATAAAAGTAACAAATATCTCCAAACATCCTCAGTTGATTGATTACTTGATGAATTGCAAACATTTTTGCGCTAGTTTTAAGTTTACGCTTTCGGAAATGTTTAACAATTAAATGCAGATTAGGCATTATGCAATCAAATATCTGCTAATTTGCACACTGTTTCCATTTTGTTGACCTATTAAAGCCAAAGGTTTTCACTCCATAAATCAGAAAACACTGTCAACATCCAGAGAAGGGAAGAAGAGGGGAAAAAAGAAAAAAAAAAAAAAAAAAAAAAAAATTCACTATTTTTAGGAATAACAAGCCCTTTAAAGATATACATTGTAATTGAAATCTACAGGAGCAAATAGATAACAAGCAATAAAAAAAAAAAAAACACTTAAAAGTGCATTTTAGGTGTTTTCTTTGCACTAGTCTAAAACAACAGTTTATGAACAGTTTACGCATGATAAAACATTGTTTTTGCCTGTGGTGTCTTGCCTACTTTTCAGATGTTCATGATCAATTCGTCCCCACCCAAACTAACAAAAAACAAAAATGTTCCCTTTTTATGTTTGAGTGTGTAAAAAGGAAAGTAAGTGAGCTCTCCCCAGTGAACCTTTGGAGATGTTAGGGCCCTATGAAATCCCTTTTGTTTTTTTTCCCAAATTCCGTTTTATTTTTTTCCAAATTCTGTTTTTTTCCGTTTTAATTTTTCTCAACTCCTTTTTAATGGTACACAATTTCACATCAATTTAATAAAGGTTTAACAAAAATGTTTCGGGCCCTATGAAATGTTTTATTTTTTTCACCACGTTTTATTGTTATCAAATATCGCATCGGTGGTATCTTCTCAGAGAATGAATTGAAAATAAGTGTATTACCTCTGGACTCTTGCGGTTTTGAGGTACCAGCTTGTCTGAATCCTTGGTAGAAAAGTACCTTGTGCATCCTCGACTCAGATACTGGATTGAAACAGAAAACGTATATACAAGAAATGTTTAGAAACAAGGATTACTCTATTTAAATAATTTCACATTTTTCAACACTTTGCATGAGCACACTCATAAATGTGTCGACGTGAATTGAAACATGTCAAAATAACTGTCATGGTGCGTGTTAATGTCTTTACTGACATTGTGAAATTGCTTACTGGATATTCTAGAGTAGTTAAAGTGTAGTGTAAGTGTATGTGTCAGACTGATGTGGGGTCTGTGAGATGCAGAATTCACAAACCCTGAAAGAGTCTGGAGAGCTGAGGTGGAACTTCCCCTTGATGTCTTCAGGAGCTCCAGCGCACAGCCTGTAAAAGATGTGATAGTTCCTCTCCTCCTGACCCTGCGTGCAGATACGGGACTTCTCCAGCAGGTAATGGGACACAAAACCACCTACTACTGCATTCTGGAAAACAAATCAGCATTGCGTTCAAATAAACGTGCAACTAGTTCACGTACAAAATCACACAACTGCATCACCACACATTCAGTGCAATACAGTTTTCTGTTTGTAGTGAGACTTTTGTACAAAACAAACCTTTTCATTAAAGTGAATCTCCACAAATTTCCCAAAGCGACTGCTGTTGTTGTTTCGGACAGTTTTGGCATTCCCAAACGCCTCGAGCAGTGGGTTTGCTAGAATTGAATGACAAAAAATAATTGCTTTTTTGTCATGTTTTCATTAGTTACAGTATAGTAGAGAACAAGAGTATTATAGTATAGTAAATTCCCTGAAACATACCTTCAACTATTCTTTCATCAATGTCTTGACCTGTACCATAAGACGTAGTTAAGTACCTGTGAGAGAAAAGAGTAACCGAATAAAACATCACACATCAAGTAAAGAATAAATGATTACGCAGAAGTGCACAGCTTCATTCACATTTTATAAATGATACTGTATGTGTTATATAAACGAGACCTTTCTGTACCTGAGAACAAACTTGGTGTTTTCGGTTTTTCCAGCTCCTGACTCTCCTGACACAATGATGGACTGACTCATCTTCAGCACCTTCATGTCACGATAAGCTTTATCCGCTAAATACAAGAAAAAAAAAAAACTATGAGCATATACATGGAGTATTTATACAAGCTAACTCTCTCTATATATTTTGTACATCGCTGAGAAGCCTTAATTTCACTCCCTCTGCATTGAATTTAGCATATACGTAAATCCACCCACACAAAACACGGCCCATGCCTGTTCTCGCAGCCTTGCTTACCAATTGCATAGACGTGAGGAGGCAGAGTGCCCAGCGATCGGCCCTGGTACTGTTTAATGGTCTCTGGAGAATACAGCTTGGGAATCTCACAATATGGATTCACAGCAATCAGGATGTTGGCAACAAACGTCTGCAACACAAAGCAGCAGGAAAGCAGCCAATGAATGCATTTCTATTTTATTTGGCAGTCAACCATTTTCAGATTTTTTAAGACTTTATGAAAAATGGCAAGTCCTTTATAGTTATACTTTATTTAATAAGGCTTTTTTTCCTTAGTATGTTCTATTGTCTTTTACTTAAATTAAAGTGAATTTTAATGTATAAATTAAACATTTCAATCTTTACATTAAACTGTATTTAAAATGAAATAATTTCCCTAAAAACACTTTTGAATGGTACTGTGTTTTTTAATAAATTAATATAATGCAACAAATATATAAAATAGCATTTATTGTCCCATTTTTGTAAAAATACTGTAATAAATGTACTCATTTACTACATTTACTACAGGAAAACAATGTCTTCATAAGGCTGAAGCAGTCTTCTGGTGACACTAAAAGGCTAGGTTTTTAGTTTTCTGCATTCTGCTCAGTTTCACACACTTTTAAAGCATACTTTAATAACCACAATCCTAAATGGTGTATGTGCACTACATAGTAAACCCATATATTTAAGCGTTCAATCACTTGCACATACACTGCTGTTTATGTACAAATCTAAGTAAAGAGAAAAATGTGGCAGCACACGGAAATCAGTGGACTGGGCTGATTATGAAATTTACAACCCAGAAAAGTTAGGACGTTTCGTGAAATGCCATGAAATCAAGAACATGTTATCTGTTCATTCTCTTTAACCTTTATTTAATTGACTAAAGTACAAAGAAAAATGTTCCAATGTTTTCAGTGGCCAACTTTTAATTTTATTTTGTAAATATAACCAAATTTTGATTTTCATGGCAGCAACACACTCCACAAAAGTTGGGACAGAGGCAAAATAAAAGTGAAACAGTTATAGAATATCCAAATTAAACTGTTTTGAAACAGTTTACAGTAAGCAGGTGAAATCAAAATAGGTGAGGATATCATGTTTGGGTATAAAAGGAGCATTTCAGTCTTTGCAAGACAAGTTGGATCATGTCTCATCACTTTGTGCCAAATTTCATGACAAAACATGATGCGTCAAACAAATCAAAAATCACACAAGAATTCAGGTCTTTCACCAACTACCACACATAATATTGTGAATAGATTCAGGGAATCCAGAGAAATGTCAGTCTGTGTAGGGCACGGCAAGACGCCTCAGGTGAATGTGGATGACGTTTGAGTCCTCAGAAAGCATTGCATAAGAAACCGTCATACTGTGGTGTTAAAGGAACAGTCCACTTTTTTTTGAAAACAGGCTCATTTTCCATCTCCCCTAGAGTTAAACAGTTGAGTTTTAACCTTTTCGAATCCATTCAGCCTATCTCCGGGTCTGGCGGTAGCACAGCTTAGCACTCCATACACAGCTTAACATCTCACTCAAAAATGACCAAAGAGTTTTGATATTTTTCCTATTTAAAACTTGACTCTTCTGTAGTTACATCGTGTACAAAGACGGTGCAGCAGGCGCAATGATATTACGCAGCTGTCAACTCTGCCGGCTGCAACTCTGCATCTACACAAACTTAGTGCCGGTCACTTTCAGGCGCTGCGTAATATCATTGCACCTGCTGCACCCATGGTACGGCAGCAAAGTTCCTTGATTATTACGAATAAGAGTATAGTTCCTAGCGATATCAGCGTATCGCAACTTTTCATTTTCCGTCAGTCTTAGTACACGATGTAACTACAGAAGAGTCAAGTTTTAAATAGGAAAAATATCGTCATTGTATATGGTAATTTTTGAGCGAGATGCTAACGTCTAATCAGATTCAGTGATCTATGCTAAGCTATGCTAAAAGTGCTACCACCAGACCCGGAGATCGGCTGAATGGATTCAAAAACAGTAAAACTCAACTGATTAGGGGAGTTGGACAATGAATTTTCAAAAAAAAGTGTAGTGTTCTTTTAAATATAGCCACATGGGCTCAGGAGTACTTTAGAAAACGGCTGTCACTTAACACATTCTGCAGCTGGATCAATAAATGCAAGATGAATTTCTGTTACGCTAGCAGAAAGCTATACATCAATTCTATGCAGTGATGCCATGTGGTTCTCTGGGCCAGAGCTCATCTCAGATAGTCAAAAAGAAAATGGAAATGTGTGCTATGGTCAGACGAGTCCACGTTTCAGCTTGTTTCTGGGAAAAATGGACGTCAAGTCCAAAGGGACTATCCAGATTTCATCAGCGACAGATACAAACGCAAACGACGTCACGGTATGGGGCTGCAGCAGAGCAAACGGCATTGGTGACTGGAATATGTCCGAAGGTACCACTGAAATGGAGGCATGTATTGGGATTGTACAAACACATAGACTGCCGTCCAGATGACGTCTTTCATGGGAAGTCCATGGTTATTAGATTAAGACAACGCCACGTCTCATTCTGCAAGTGCTACAACAGCATGGTTTCGTAGACAGAGAATGAATGTGCTAGACTGGCCTGTCCAGGTGAAAAATGTGTTGAAAATGTATGACCAGTCATGAAAAGGAGAATCAGACAACAACAATCACAGACTGCTGATCATCTTTTATTAAGCCAGACTGGACAACAGTTTTGCTTGCAAAATTTGAACTGTTCTTATCCTCAATCCCCAAACAATTAAACATTGTAATTAAAAAGTTATGGTGGCACAGTGTAAAACATGGCTCTATCCCAACTTTTTTGGATTGCATTGCAGCCATGTAAATCTGCAATGAAACATTTGGTTATATTTACCAGATAAAAGTAAAAGTTAGCCACTGACAACACTGGATTTTTTTCTTTATACTTCAGCCAATTACATAAAGGTTAAAAATAATGAACAAATAACATATTCCTGATTTTATGGCATTTCACGAAACGTCCCAACTTTTTTGGAACTGGAGCTGTATTTCATGTGCTGTCTTTGCAAGCAAGCAAATTATACTTTGGGCTCAACACATCTTGACACGTAGAGTGGACATCATGAAGTGCAGGGACATACAGAATCTTTACAAGAGAACATACTTACATAAATCTTATCTTTACTGTAGCGCACACGGACATTATTTAGTAGCGTGGCTTCATTCAAGTACATCAATGAGCCTGTAACACACACAAATATGAAATCATCAGTAAGTTGTCATTTTATCCAACTCGTTTGAACATCTCAAACACGCTGTCACTTACAGTTGTCCTCCACATGTTTGTTGACATCATCTTCAGCAGGGAAGACTTGACTGACAGGAGCTTGAAAGGTCTGGAACACAAAGACTTTAATGTTAAGCATATGGCACACTAAAAGCAGGAAAACTGGTGTTAGTTACATGCTTAAGCTTAAAGGGATATGTCACCCAAAAATTACAATTCTGTCATCATTTACTCATCCTCAAACCAAAAAAAGACTCTTGTTCATCTTCAAAGCTCTCCATTGAAAGTGCACTGCTTCAGTTACAACAGTGAAAGATGCAAGTAGCTAATTAATTTTGTTAAATTTCACCATTTTGAATTAAAAATCTAAGCTAGGATCATTATAGGCCTCACAAATAACTGGTCCCCCAATGGTTATGACCATAATTCCATGCACCCCTTTTTTCATGTATGTGTGCTGATCAATGTTTAATTGTAAATAAATGCATGAATGAAATATATTTATTTTGGTTGCATGGCAGATTTCAGGGTTCATAAAAAAATATCTTCAATTGTTTTTTAAGGATGATCAAAAATCTTATGGGTTCGGAACAACATGAGGGTGAGAAACATTTTTCATTTTTGGGTGAACTGATCCCTTAATACGTGGGATTAGAGACTGGACTGCTCAAAAGCAATACGGATGCTCGCCTTAGAAAACGCATCAAATGCAACAGTGAAGGTTACGCTCTATGTATTCCACCTCCATGCTTGTGTTCTAATATCAGATAGTAGTGTGTACTCCACACACACACACACACACATTTGTAGCGTGTGAACAGACGGCCCATTGTGCTTTCATATCCCGGCGACATCACACTGCACACAAATCACATGGGCTAGATGTAATGCTGCACACAAAACTTGGTCTTGTAGTTGCCACACGTGAAAACACAAATACACACACACACACGCACACAGAGTTATGGCTACTGTAATGTTTGTCAAGCTCCAGAGAGCGCCAGACTCCATATGGGCAACAGGATGTGTTTGCAGTGGCTCTGAAAACAGAAGCATTCATCCGAAGAGTTTAAATCATTCTGCAAAGAATCTGTGAAGTGCAAAAAATGTTTTTGACAGAAACAGAACAGGACAAGAAATGTGAGTACTTTCATTAACAGATCACATTAGCAGTTCCTTGTTCTTACAGCACAAGCATTTTAATAAAGCTAATAAATCATTCCGATCTTAAACGTGGGGATGTAGTTTTTAATTAAGATTTTTACTGCTGTTCCCTGACAACCAGTAAGAGAGTGAGCACTTTTATTTCCAGTCTGAAGTATAGGTCATGTTTGTCTTCCTGTGTTTTCTACAGAAATGTGGCTCCCGTTCACCCTTCCCCATTATTTTTAACAATCACTGTCTTGAAATAATGTTTTGTGTACTTGAGGTTCATGAAATGTATAGCAACTAAACTTTTAATCATTACTGAATGTTCATATAACAACATGTTGTTAAAGATACATATTTTAATAAAACATTAAATTGAGTCATTGATGATTACGGTTTATTGATCAGAACATTTCAATATCTTAAGTATATTTGAAATATTTGAAGTCAGTCATTTAATGATTATTAACTGCTCTGATGAATTTAGGGAGTTCTTTTGTGACCCTGGACCACAAAACCAGTCACAAGCGTCAGTTTTTTTAAATTGAGATTTATACAATTAATATAAGCTTTCTATTTATGCATGGTTATTGGATAGGGCAATACTTGGCTGAGACACAACTATTTGAAAATCTGGAATTTGAGGGTGCAAAAAAAAAAAAATAAAAAAAATAATCAAAATATTGAGAAAATCGCTGTCCAAATGAAGTTTTTAGCATTGCATATATAAGTTCATGTATTTACGGTAGGAGATATCTTCATGGAACATGATCTTTATTTAATATCTTAATAATGTCTGGCATAAAAGAAATATCATGCATTTTGAGCCATTCAGTGTATTTTTGGCTATTGCTGCATATATATCCGTGCTACTTAAGGCTGGTTTTGTGGTCCAGGGTCACATTTAATGAAGCATTCATTAGAATATTCATATAAGTAATGCAAGTTACTAATTCATTCACTGTAACAACTGGCTCATAATCAAGCACAGTCATTTGTTTGTGAGAAAAACATTTTCTTGCCATCATTTTGCTCTACACAATCATTTTAGTGTCACAATTAATTTAGATTGCAAATTTACATTCTCTACTAATTAGATAATGCTGTGGAGCTGTAGATTTACAAAACAGAAAAGTTCTGAACTGTTGGGTCACAATACAAAATTGTCCATCACGTCTGTTCATACAGCAGGGGAAAAAAAAGGCTAAATGCAAATAATAAGATTAACCATAAAACTCTGCAAAATTGCAATTGCAAAACAATAAGCTCAAGCTTATAAGCATTATTAAATCATAAGCGAAGCCAATTCTCATATCTTTTGTTGTTGAAACAGGTGCAAATTCATTCAACATTTACAATCTTGACAATTTAGACAAGAGCATGAGAAGGTTGTATGACACGCTCTCACCCTGAAAACCTTTGAAAATGACACAAAGTAGAAAAATAAGGATAAAAATAATATGTGCCAAAATAAATAAATAAATGAATTGAATGAGACATTTTTTTTTTACAGTTTTAATATTGTGTTTGGTCACTGCCTGATGTCCACTTAAATCTGAAACAAAACCAGGAGAACAGCTGCACTACATAAAACTAAGAAATACAGATTTTATATGACTGCCATTCACTGTTTCATGAATATCTCTCAATAAATCATATTCTATAGGTTTAAACCCTTTGAGGTCAGAATAATGATGTTACAGCTTATAAGGCTATCAAAAACCGAAAAAGGTCTAAATGATCAGTTAACATATTATAAAAGTATAGTCCCTTTTGTAGATACTTAACATGCGTTATTGCATTAATGTCATAATATGGGGGCAACAGAATTATTTAGGTATCATTAAAGGGATCGCTCACCCAAAAAAAAAAACAATTTTTTTTTTTTTGGTACATTCAGTGGAATCCAAGTTACCAGCATTTAAAAAAATATAAAAAAGCATACTTTCTTGTGATCACCATAAGAAAAAAAATCATACCGATTTGGGATGAAATGAAGGTGAATAAATAATGACAGATTTTTTTTTTTCTTTCATATTCGGGTGAACTTCCCCTTTAAACCAGATGTGATTTTAAACTGGCTATAAACATGACAGTTTAACCAACTCTAACTTGCTCAGCAAGATTCTCTTTAAATTGTTGACTGCCAAAGCAGTACCTGACCTTTAAAAGAAACCTACCATAGAAGCCCTTCATGTAGAGCTCTTGTCCATTGCATTATGAATTGCATTCTGACACATATTAAATTTAAAAATGTATAAAAAGAACTAGTGTAACTGGATGCATGTGTGTTCATGTATTTGCGTGTAGTATGTTTCAACCTTAAAGGATTAGTTCACTTCCAGAAGAAAATTTACAGATAATGTCCTCACCCCCTTGCCACCCAAGATGTTCATGTCTTTCTTTCTTCAGTAAATAAATTGTGTTTTTTGAGGAAAACATTTCAGGATTTCTCTCCATATATTGGACTTCTATAGTGCCTATGAGTTTAAACTTCCAAAATACAGTTTAAATGCAACTTCAAAGGACTCTAAACAATCCCAGCCATACTGAACTGGAAAACACACATTGGAGTACAAGCAGAGCTAGACAAGACGAGAAAGTGTATAAACTGTAATTTTTTTTTTTAGAAAATTGGATCGTTTAGAGCTCTTTGCAGCTGCATTTAAACTGCATTTTGGAAGTTCAAACTCGCAGGCACCATATCAGTCCATTATATGGAGAAAATTCCCCAAAAAACTATTTCTTTACGACTGAAGAAAGACACAAACGTCGTGAACGACAAGAAGGTGAGTAAATTATCTGTAAATTTTTGTTCTGGAAGTGAACTACTCCTTTAAATGTGACACTGTATATTTTTGCAGAAGCTCCTCCTCACCTTCCCTTTCTGTTTGAGAGGTTCGATAGTCAGACTATCGGCACTGATGTCGATGATTTTGCCCAGCTGGAACCCATCTGTAGGGTGGGGCGCCCACACCGGCTTTCCATCATCCATTTCACCACTGAGAAAGAAACAAGGGAGGACAAATGAAATACCAATAGAAGAAGAACAGACAATCTACAATACTATAATACTGACAATCACTGAAAATGTTTGAAACATTGATGCATTTGTATGTTTGATGTCTTTTTAAATGTCTAATTTACAAAACCAAT